>VYZT01057588.1:338-39042 GCA_013400735.1 Pomatostomus ruficeps | reverse complement strand
AGGAGCCGGCAGCGGTCTGCCTGTCTCCAGCTCTCTCCCCTGCTTCCCTCCTCTTCTTGTAGGAGCCGGCACCCCGCCTGCCTCTCTCCTCCTCGTTCTGCTCAGCAATCAGTGGAATAAATCAGGGACGGACGCGCGCACACACACGCAGAGTAGGATCTGTTACAAAAGTAGAGCTGATGGCGGCGGATCAGATGAAGCTGGAGCTGCTGCCGGAGTAGCAGAGAGTGGAGTATCTCTCGCTCTCTCTCTTTTCTCTGTTTCGCCTCTTCCCCCACTCCACCCACAGATCTCCATCGTTTCTCCTCCTCCTCCTCCCCACCCTCGGCCGCGCTCCCGCTTCTCCGCGCATCTCTGGGCTGCGCCTCCTGCGAGGGGGCGGGTGGGGGGAGCGGAGGAGGCTTTAAAGGACCACGGCCCCCCCCGTACCGCCACACACACGATAATTGAATTTATTATTATTGCCGTCTCGCCGACTTGGGGAAGGGGGATCGATCTTCGATCAGGAAAATGGCTGCTGGCTGGCTGCTGATCTTTAGCCTGACACTTTTCCAGTCCGTGGTGATGAACCACTCCTCGGAGGGACCCTTCCCCTCGGCCACCACGTAAGTCCCGNTACAAAGGGAAATCAAGTTAGTTCTGGCGGAAAGTGGCGATGGGGGGAAATTGTAGGGTTTCGGCAGCTTTTGCTTAGAAAAGAGTGAGGGTTGCAGAAGGTCCCGCCGGGGCGGTCGTTGGGAGGGGGAAGCTCCGTTGACGGCCGGCGGCGGGACTTTTGAGGTAAAGGCTTCGCCTGGGAGTCCCGCTCCGGAGCGGCTCCCAAATATCCCCCGTCAGGTCATCCTTGCCGAGAAGAAAGTTTCGAGTTACGCAGAGTCCGCCCCTTCCTCCCACAGAGGTTATTCCAGCCTGGATGGAGTTTCAACATTGTTTACAAAAAAAAACCCTGAAAACTTTCGCAATTTTATTAAAATCCCCGCAGCAGGCAGGTTTCGTTGCCGGTGCGCGGTCGGCACGGGAAGCGGGCACGGCTGGGAGCTCCGAGCCCGGCTCCGGCTCGCTCCCGCCTGGCCGGGCTCCAGCGCGCCCGCGGGGCTCGGCGCTGCTGTGGCTCCGCACCGGGGGTGCCGCCGGAGGGGATTTCGCAGCACGCCCAAAGCCACACGGCCGAAGGAAGAACTGCTTTCTTCGGCCTCGGCCTTGCAGATCGGTACTTCTCAGAAATATCTTCGTGAGAGCTGAAGGATGCTCGCGGTGCACGCAGCTCGGTGCCTTGCCTGGCCCTGAGATAGAAATCTTTAAAGCACTGCAGAATTATTAGCATGAAAGTGTTGCCCAGAGCAGTAAAAGATCAAATAATAATGGTGCAATAAAAGAAAGGTAAAAGGAAGCCAATACATCATATTGAAGATTCGCCTACAGATAGGGGAAAAAATCCACGACAAAGCACTATGTGATCGTGTTTTCTTCCTTTTCTTCCTTCTCACCTCATTATTTTTATATTCTTTTTGTTTGGTTGGTTTTTTGAAGCACGTACCTTAGTCCCCGAATCTGGGTTAAAGCTACCAGTAGGTAACTTTTAAGTGGATGACTCACTTTAATGCATTTTACATAAGAAAAGCAGTGCTAATGGGAGTCTTTCCTTATTGTTTAACACTGGGTAGAATTTATGAGTGTCGTTCATCCTGGGCAGAAGGATGCGTTGCAGTAATTACCAGCAGTGCATTTTCACCAATTAGTACTGCTAGTAGGTTGTTATAATTGGATTCAGTTCTGAGTATCGGTTCCATTATGAAAGACTCAAAGGGATGCTGGCAGTGTAAAATGAAAGGAATACAAAGAGAAGTGTAGAATAACCACTCAATATCTTCTAAGTTGAAAAAAATACAGCCTTTCATTGTAGGGAAAATTACCTTTTAAAATATGCTCGTGTTACAGTTTATAAAGATGTGCCATGTAGAAGCAAGCATAGCAAAATACAAACCCAGGGCTTTTTAATTCATTGTTTCCTTGTGTTTGAGCTCCCGTATTTACAGTTTTTTGAGCTCCAGTATTTACAGTTTCTCACTGAGTTGATACTGTTATCATACACAACTAATTACAATTTATCTTCTCTGTGGATTTTTCTGAGTTTAAAAGAGGAAGAAGAATGGAACCCAGTGAAATTAAAAGAATACTATATAAAAAGAACATGCATACTTTCAAGTAGAAGTCCAGACCACATTTTAACATAAGAATATGTGTTACTCTTTTAAAACTGGTTTTGTCTCCTCGTCTATTTTTGCTAATTCCCTTCAGAATTTACCTTTATTGACAGTCATGATAATAGAAATTGACAACAGTGAAACATATAACTAATTATAACTATACTTATGATAAAGTAATTCAGAATATTATATTAGTCACCAACATTTTCGTGTTCTACACAATCCACTTAATGTTGGCTCTCTTTTTTTCTCATTGTTATTCCATTGAAATATCAGAGAAACAATCTATAGCAACTGTCCATCCTTCACAGTACTGTTTCTCCTTTGAAATGGAATCAAAGCTCAAGCAAGGCTTAGTTTGTTTAGAAGGCAGCACACAACAGGTTGATGTAGGGAGAGCTGCTTAGCAATAAGTAATGATGTAACAGGTGAAGGAGAAAACACTTTTTCTATTCTTTTTTAGGACTTGACATCAGTGTTTCATTTCCTACTAAAAATTACAAATAGGGAAGAACAAAGAGAAGTGACGCAAATGCTCTTAATGTAAAAGATATTATATATTAAGAATATTAAAAATAGGAATAAAAAACATGGAAGAGGAGAATAAAGGAAAGAAAAGATATGAATAATTGAAGAACTGGAGGTTTGCTGATATTATATACTTAGCTACCTGCTTTCTCCCCATTATTTTCAACCTCTTTTTTCTCTTAGTTAACAAGTTGGTCTGAGGAAGCAGGATTTCCCAGCTGTTGTGTGAAAATGTGCATATTCAGGGCTATGGAGTATACGATTGCTTCAACAACTCATTATTGTACAATCACTTTTCCTTCAGTCTTCTGTTTCTTCTGCATTAATAAATATTTTAACATGTGCTTTTACTGAAACATTCAGAAGTCCCTATCACCTATACAATAATATACAAACATGTAATATTCTTAGCAAGAAATTCTGAAGGTTTATTCAACGCCTCTTTGATAGAATCTCAGTAATTTGATTAATTTTAATTCTCTGAGAAGACAAAAATGCCCTGATACATTTACACAGCAAAATACAGAGAATTTCAGGTGAATGTTTGTGTTGTATGAAATGATAGTATTAATTTTTCATTGAAAATCTGAACAGGTGGTATTGCATTCCTTGCTTCTAGCGCTGAAATATTTCACTGCAAATATTGAAGACTTTCGTTTAATGAACTCTTTAAGTATAGTAGTAATCGTGTCTTGATCTGCACTATAAGGCTTAGCTGCTGATCAATGCATATTGCATTCCATTTAAATGTATCATATTCATTCTGTCGTGTATTAGGTTCTGTCTGTCAGTACAAGATACCACCTTCTTGCTTGTAACACAGCAACTCCAAGTCCTTCAGTTACACATGCAACACAGCAGATACTTTGCACTGAGATGAGAATCCTGTGTATGGTATTCTGGCACTAGAACCACACTGCTGCTATCACAGTATGCAAAGCACTTCTTTCTTTGTAGCCATTTATTTATTTATCCTTCACATCTGTACAGACTGCAGAAAAAACATACTTTTAAATAGACAAGGTTTATATGTTTCTTGATAGTGATAGCAGAGGACTTAGTTTATTTCTGTTCTTTTCTCTCTATGGCATCAAGGCAATAGTCTCCAGTTTAAGTATATTTTGTAATCCCTAAGTATCCTTTTGGCACAGCATGTGTTGACATTGTCACTGATAGTGAGTAATGTACTACATAAAGATACGCTTTCTCCTTTCTGATGATAAACCTGTTTGTACTGATTACGGAAAAAACCCAAACTGAACATATTTTAATTTTTATAAACCTACAGATGAAGCCTTTCAAAATCAATGGGACTGTTTCTGTAATCACTACATCATTGTGGATATATCTTAATGTCTGTTGTATTTACCCGCCCTCTAAGTTTCCTCTGCCACTCTTTTTCTCTCTTTCCTTTATCTTTTAACATTTTTTCCTCCTCAGTCACTTGTTTTGTATGTACATATTACCTTATATATTATATACAAGACAGATCTGCCACTTAGATAAATTGGTGTAAAACATTGGTGGATAAAGGTAATATAAAGAAGATAAAAATAGTATAGGTATGAACATATATCTATATCTATGCAGACAGGACATTTTTAGAAAAGAAGCTGTGTATTCCCATTTTTTACTTGCATGAATCATCTTTACTGTTTTGGTGTCATTAGGACAACTCAGGGAAGTCTGTATGAGTCATATGAATTAGTGCTTGCACAACTGGGACCTTCATATTTTTGGCTTTTGCACATGGACCTAACAAGAGTAGGTCCTGCTGAGAGTGTGGCTGGGCTTGGTACTCAGCATCACTTTCTGTATGGCACCAGTGACCAAAGGGAGATAGATGACATTCATGGTGTTTTCTTTTCATCTGTTTCTGCTGTCAGACTTAGGGATTTTGACACCTGTCATATGCAGAAAATCCCATTTATAGCTTAAAGTCTGTGATAGAAGAATGCCAGTTTAACTGCTGATGTTAATTAGAAAAGACTACTGTATTAATGGATTATAAAATATCAGTCTCTCATTTGAAAATTGTTTTTTTCTCAACCTATTTAAAAATACTCACTATTAGGAAAAAAATAAAGTACTGAAGTGTGTCTTCATATCAGTAAATTGGAAAGAGAGCCAAAAGATGTCATCTACTTAGAATCAGGGAAGTGCAATATCACCTCTTAGTGTTTTCTCAGCAGCACATGTCTAAATGCTCAGCATTATACAAGATGCTTAAACCCACTGATATTTTTAAAGAGTGTTGCTCCAATCCATTCTTCTAGTGGAAACATACTTAAATAAGTGTGAAACAGCTTGTTGATTGGTGCTGTTTATTTTGGTGTTTTGGTGGGTTTTTTTTGATTGTGTGGTGGGGGGGAGTTGTTTTTTTTTTTTTTTTTAATGTCCCTGTACATGTGGTGATGATAAATGCAAATTATTTGGATCCACAAAACATTTTTTTGTTTTACATATTTTATGATGCAAATGGTGAATGGGCTGGTTTTTTGTTTATTTGTTTTCCTTCTAGGTATTTATGGTGGAGCCTCAGGATTAACAGATTCTGTAGATTTACATTTTATTAAGTATGAAAATTCAGCTGAAAACATCAAAACAGATACTAATAATAAAAGATGAAATTTCATTGAAATAAATCAGCATTATAGAGGTTCTTGCCATCTTTCATTTTGCAGTGATGCTATTTTCAGAACTGCATTGCTCATACCCTGCAAAATGATTTTATCCAAGAATTCAGCTGCTAGAAAGAGAGCTGGAGCTTGGCAGCACATTAGCCTGAAATGTATTCATTGTTAAATAGGAGGCCTGTTGCATAGATCTTAAAAATATTTATCTAGCAGAGCATTTTAAATTGATGGAAGCATGGTCAAGTTCTTACTGCTTTAATGTTTTGTAACAAAGAAACCACCCAGACTCGTGTTGCCCACTGGTAACTGTGATCTGACAGGTTTGTGCCTTGATCCTTCCTTGCCTTCTGCGGGAATCCCGTATCCAAGGCAGTGTTATCTTCTAGATCAGTATTTGCCTTAAACCCCTGTGAGATAGGGATTGCTGTATAGAAGCATTTTAGTAGAGAAAAATGACTAATTCTCTCTGCTGCTGACCATAGGAGAAGTAGAATTGAGCTCCAGACTGTTTTGTACTTCTTTGCAGCAGTACCTGGGCTTTTGATGTCCTATGCTTGAGCTGCATGTTGTTTAGAGTGCTCATAAAGACCTTTGTGACAAAAGGTGGTATTTTTGATGGCAGAAAATGTTGTTTTCTAGTGCCTTGTTAACAAGTGTCCTTTAAAAGAAGAAAAGATTTACCAGAAAACAACACTGGAATAAAATTACTGGACTATAGCTATAATTTGGTAAAGTCAGATGCCATAATTAATTTACATCTTTTACAAATGCTGAATCAGACTTTTTGATAGAAAGAATGATAGCTCAGTGTCCTTAGTGTTCTGGTAAAAAACCCCATAGCTAGCACTTTGAAAATGCCCAGAAAATAAGAAGTACAAGGCAATAACTGCGTTTGTGCCCCCGCCCTAGGCAGCGCCTCTGTTCTTAGATCACTCTTAGCCCATTCCTGCATCAGCCTTTCATTCCCCTACAGCTGCTGCAAGACAGGTATCAATGAATACTTAAACGATTTGCATTTGAGAGTAGATCTCTGATTTCTCTCTCTTGCTGGGTCTATGAAAGAGCCTGATCCCCCTCAGCTTTCCTCAAACACGCATGGGGCAATGCCCTGTTCTGTAGGATCAGACCAAGAGCCAAATTTTGCATCAGCTGTGCATTGCCTACTGTAGCGAATTGGTCGTTGCTTTTAGGGGGAGTTCTGATTCTTCCTTGCCTCCTGATTTCCAGTAGTAAAAGAGCACTGGATTTGATGTTGTTTGCAGAATATGATTTTCATGTTATGCAGTACGGTGTCGTGCACACAGCAGTGCTGCGGGAGTGGTTCATGTTTAACGTGGAAATACAAAATGCTGACAGTGAAATTACTGCCAACTGCACTGCTGCTTCAGAAATGTTCATGGGTTGGATATTCTCAATTTAGGGCCAGACTATGCTGCTTGTACCCTGGAATGAAAAAGTCCTATTGACAGTCTCAGAAAAATCTGTGCAAGAGTGAAGGTTTTCAAAATACACTTCAGCACCTGTAATGGCGAAAGTTAAAGGCATGTGCCTGCAGCTATTCAGCTCAAGAGGGATTTTTCTTTTCCTTCTCCACTGTTTTCCAAACTATTTTTTGACCTACCCTGCTTCAAAGCAAATTCAGTGTTTCACACCTTCCTTCCTTTCCTCCTTCCTTCCAGACTCAGTAAGTTTGCAGGGTGAAATGTAAAATAGACTCTCTCTTCCACAGCCACCCTGTGACAAGAAATGGCTCACGGTTTGGGAATGTCACACTAATGATAGCAGGGAGAGAACCAGGGGTTTTGCTCCTTACACCTTTCTCTGCAAGCCAACAGCAAACTGACGACAAAGAGTGAATTTCTGTTCCTTGTAGCATTTTTTTGCTATTTATTTACAAAGTTTCAAACAAGTTTATGAAAATGATTGACATTATTTTGCATCAACAAATCAGCAAGCTTTTGCAGTTAATTACAGTAATTCAAAATCAGACTTTTTTTTAAACTGAGGCAGGCCTGAAATAACCATAGAATGTGAATGTGAAATTGTGATATTACTGACTATTATAAAAAGTGATTTATTGGATTTTCACTGTCTTTAAATTACATTCTCACTCCTTCTCATTTGAGAGTTGGGTAGGATAAAAACTACAGTCTGATTTTGTAACAGATATTGTACATAGTGATTTAAGATTTTTTCTTTTTTGAAATTTCCTGTGTTTCTCCAGGACGATGAATGTTCAGCCAGAAATGCAGAAATATGAAGATTTAAAAAAAAAAGTGTCCTGTAGATCTTGTGAACTAAGAATAATTTTTGCACAGCCTTGATTAGGTGTACATGGAGGTATATATTGGATTAGTGGTCCTTTCTTCAGCATAAAATGCTTCAGTTCAAATCTGTGAGCAGTCTCTCAAATTTATTCATTATAATAAAATCTGATTCACTTTTGACCTGATTTGAGATGTAAGAACACAAAGGAGTTGCTGAGTCCACAGTCTAGTTTTTGTAGCAATCAGATGATAAATTATGTTAACTTTTATTTAAAAGAGAAAAGCTAGACTTGATTCATCCAAACAATATTTGAACTGAAGTGCTTCTATTTGCCCTGTGAAGGTTCCCACTAGACTGGTCTAGAAGCCTAAAATGTTCCCCAGCAAAATCTCTCCCACCCTTATCTTTACTGGGATTTTTATTATATTTTGATAGCATGGACTAAATATTCTTTCAGGTAGGCATAAAAATAAAGTTACAAAAGTTCTGTGGCGAAGGCTGGTGGCAGTACTAAAACCTAAATCAAGGTACGCCACTTTTCTCAGTTGTCACTATTGATACCGTGCTGCATTTTTCTTTATACACTAAGGTAGCCTGAAACAAACCAGGAAAAGGGAAGCTTTGTTGATTCTTGAAACTAGGTGTGTATATATAGATAGATATATATTTATATATATTTGTATGTTGACTCTTGATTAGAAATTCAGACCTTTTCCACAGGAGGGACTGAGTCACAGGAGCTGTTCTGTTGAAGATTATTGAAGTGAAACATTTTGCAGTCGCATATGGATGAATTGTGTTATGACAATCATATACTTTTAGGAGAAAAGTAATGCAAAAGAGATGACAGGAAGTATGAATTACAAAGTTAGGATTCTTGCTGCTCCTTCCCTGACCCTTACAGATCACTCCTGCACATGTAGGTCCCATGTCCCATGAGACCAGTCAAAATGTTGAGGGATAAGTACCACAGTGCACTAAAAGGCAAGTTTTAATTAATGATATTCTGATGTGGACTAGTGGTGAGAAAAATGTTTATTTTGTAAATGGCTAACTGAAGCCTCTCAGTAATCATTTTCCCCCAGTGTGAATTGGGGTAGGCTCTTTGGTAGACTTTGTGGATCCTAAATACAGCCCTATACTGGGAGGCAATGCTCTTTACTTGGGGAATGCTCTGCCTTTAAAACTCTGTTTTGTGAGTTTATTCGAGAAATGTGGTGGTTTCTCATGCAGATGTTAATGCAGAAGTCAGAAGTTCCTTTTTTTTTTCAGTATATAGCAGTTTTCTTTCAATAAATTTAATTTGAATAAAATATAATTGATAATATACTATTCTTTGGTAAGTAGAGTAATTTCTGCAGAGATTATTGAACATCCATTGTTGTAATTTCATTATTTTTACGTATGGGTGTAATAAGTTCTTTAGATTTTTTTTCAAAGACAGGTCAAAGCGAAGAATAATCCATGGAGAGATGGAAACTAAGTGTAGTGAGCAGTGAGCCTTCTTGCACCCTCATCTTCCGTGGAAAGTATCCTGCATTAGGTTGGTTAACTGTGTGTATGTTTCTTAGTTCAGGAAGTATTTCTTGATCTGAGACTTTCCTCAGAAATTAATTCAGTGGCACCAATTTAAAAAAAAAAGAAAGAGGCAGTAGACACTGTCATTTACTTCTGTTTAATCACAAATATTCTTATTCTTCTTTTTTCTGTGATGTACATCCTGAATTGTGTGTACCATGGCTGTGCTTTTTATCATTAAATGCCTCTCTTTATTATTATTATCTGCTTTGCTTTATCTGCCTTGCCTTATTGTACCTTGGTTTTCGATACTAATTTCTCTCACTGAAGTAGGAAACTTCAGTATCTTACCATTTAGCCAGGGAAGGGTTTATTGTCAAGATTAATTTGTTAGCTAATGCCTCTAAAGCCTTCTGTAGTTGAAAAGTGTTGTTAAGCTGTTAAGCCTAATTTATTAAGATGTGTGTTTGCTATATTCCCACTTTACCTCGGAAAGTTGCATGACCAAACCTTTCCTGGATGGATGATACCTCTGCTTTACCTGGTTCTCAAAATGTTTTTTTAACAGAATCATTGTAGAAAAGGTACCATCATATCTGCTTCTTTTGGTAACTTGGGATCCAGAAGAAGTTAATCCCCATGATTTGTACTTCTTGGATGTACACAGATTGCAAAACATAAGCTTACCAGCATTTTTAGAAACGAACGGGAGTCAGCAGAAATCAGCAGACGGGATGGTGAAGGGAGCCAGGACGTGACTCATGCCGACGCCGCGCACTCTGCACTCCTCTGCCAATCGGGGCTCTCACTGTGGAGAGCACTGGGAGCTGAGGATCCCAGGATTTTGTGGAATTTGTACTGTGAAGGTCTCGTGTTCGAAAAGAAAACAATGGTTAGATACAACACTAGTCAAGGGCTCATGACACGAGTTCATTAACACGATCTGTTGCTTGTTTTGCAGCACAGGCTGCTGCTGGTTTTATTCCATTTCTAAAATGGGAATGATACGCAAATTGTCATCCTGCTTGAGTCAATGTGTTTAATAACACAAGGTGTCTTGTTTCCATAAGAAAGATGCTAAGAAAAGTACATAATTTTTTCTGTTTACAGACTAGTAGCATGCCTAAGATGATCATCAGCTATCACTAATTACAAGACGATCACCAAGACTCTTAAGATTTCATGCAGGAGTAACATAGTTTTCATAACAGTTAGTTTTGTTTGTTGCAGACAGTAGAAATAGAAGTGTAGTATTTACCATTTTTTTTCTATTTACTAAGCCACTTCCGTTGCCTTAGCATCTTGATTAGATTTTTATCTGCTGTGAAAATATTTTAGATTATATGGTAGATATATAAGCTAGGAGAGAATCACTAATATGTGCAGGAACACGTCGTAAGGAGATTTCACTGTAATATACACACGGGGAAAAGGTTTGTGGTAATTGAAGGCGGAATGGGGTCTCTTTTAACTGATTAGAAATACATGAGGGATTTTTGCATGACTAAGAGTATGTCTAGGATATACTCTAAATGTCTTTGGAAATGGTCGGGTACCCAATTTCATCCTTCTTTGCACCAGTGTAATTTCAACATAATGAGTATCAGTCCTGTATCATTTAAATCCTGAGTGCAAGGATGAATCCACATAAAATAATTTCTGATTAAACACATGCAGGTTTCATTGCAACAGAATGAGTCATCACTGTCAAGGCCTGATTGTGAAAATTACATGAAATAAAATGACATGATTGTATTAGGCTTTGCAGAGGGGAGTAGTAAGATAACCCAAGGAATCCATGTGTGATATCAGATGTGGTCATTTGTCTTCCTTTTAAGTGATAAGCTCTGACACCGCTTCATAGTCTGTGCCCCAGTGAGCAAGCGTCCATATAAAGAAGAACTTCCTAATGTGCTGGAAGGCACTGAAAAATGTTCCCCCAAATTAGGAACAAACATGATTTTATTACATAAAAGTGTGGAATTGTAAGGAAGAAATACTTTCCTTTTCAAAGTACTGCAATGTCTAGTAGCGTGCAGGTTAACTCTAAGTGGCTTTCACAAATATACTTTTTTGTAGCTTTCTTTTAGGTTTTGGGTTTTTTCTTCTTAAGCAATTAGTTCTAGTGCTTATTTTAGAATGGTAGGAATGATAGAAGTAATTTAATTTAACCCCTCATTATGCACAAACAAGTAATTAATTCATCTTTGGGTCTGAAATCTAGAGTTTTCTGCTAATTAGAATTAAAATCAGCAAGAAATTACAGACAAACTTTGTATTTGTTTCCAGTGAAGCTGGATTTACTCTGAAAGATGATTTTATGCCATAGGGAGATGTGAGGTGAAATTCTGATATGATAGTTGCTTTGCTAATAGAAGCACTTGGTCCGTGTCTTTACTTACCTCATATATATGTTCTTTGTATAGATACACTCTCCCAGTCTGCAAAATTAGGATTAAAGGCACCCATCACTTTCTTGCATGGACGGTGAGAGTTTCAGTTAACAAATAACCATAAAGAATATTGTAGTGGATGTACAGAACAATGACTTGCTTGCAGGTATTTTGCTAATAGCATTTTTTCCTTTTGTAACTCCATTTATTGATAGAATAAAGTACTTTTATGGCCTGCAAGGTAGCCTTGCACAAACATGGTCAGTTATTCTTGCAGGAATCCATGCTTCTGCAAACACTTTATGTGTTCATTAGTGATGCTTTCAGCGTTGCAAATACAGGTTAAACATTGATGATTGTTGATACTTTGTTCTACACATCTCACTAACAGGGGGACTATTTCTTAGTGAATAGTATTCTACTCAGCTATTGTCCCATTAATCTCTGTGGGGATAATGTGTTTACAGAATAAAATGATGATCAACATTTTAAAAATCCTTTAGAAAAACTCTTTAAAATGTTAAAAGTAAGGTATCAGTTCTAAAGCTTAAATGCTTCAAAACTAGGAATAGCAAGATAAGAAAGTGCCTTAAGCCTTAAATTGTTTTCCTTATAATATCTTCATTGTGATCCTGTCTTCAGTTACAAAACCAATTTTTTTTCTACTGGAAACACCTTTTATTGAGAATATTACTCAATATGCAACCCCAGTGTAGGAGTGGTGGGTTTTGTAGATAACTTTGGTAAAGGACGTACCTTGTCTCTGGCAATGTAAAACTAGTAATGATTGCCACTGCCTGGAGAGAGTGTAGAAGCATCTGCCTTTGGGAACTGAAAGTGAACTGCTAGCCAAAGCTATTGTTTGAACCCAAAAGCTATGATAGAGATATCCTATTCAAAGAGATATTTTGAGATGTTTGGGTTTTTTGTATTGCTAGGACCTTGTTTCACTGCAGAAAGAGAGATCGCTGGTTGATGCCATTTTTTTTATGCTGTGTGACTTCAAGAATTGTTACAGCCTCTTACTTGGCAGGAATTATTTTCTAGCTGGGATTTTTCGTGGAAGTTAACAAACAGGAAATATCAACAATACACCAGAGAAATACTTGCTGTTCTAGCTACCTACATGGTTGAGAAAACCCCATGCTTTTTGTGTGTCTAGCTCTGTATTTAATTGTGTGGTGATTTTGTGAGCAACCATATCCAAATTTAACAGATTTCAGTACTTCACATATTAGATTTCTGGTGTATCAGATCCAGATTTCCTACACTGATACTTAGGGATGTGTATTTGGAAAGAACTTACTCAAGGCTTTCTTAATGGCCAAATAAGTAACCTGCAAACCAGGATCATCTGCACTATCACTCAAAGACTGCATAAAATAAAGCAGTTCTTCATTACCTGTAATGAAACATTCCTACAATGTCTGCAAAGTCATCAATTAAACCATTCTTTTCTTTAAAAAACCCCCAAAAAACAAAGCGAAAAACCCAACAAAAACATCACAAAACTTGCAGCATTTTAAATGTGTTTTACACCAAAGTTCTTAAACAAATATTTGGTAGGCAAATCTAGGCTGCATGAGGTACACAGTTTTGTTTGTTGCTGTGAAATAGAGCTTCTAATCTAACAGTAATTTCGATAGGTTCAGTTTGTGGTTTGTTACCGTGATTTGACACAGACACACACCCTCCATGCAACATTTCTTTCACCTGGGAAAATTGGATAATGAACTAATGAAGGTTTTCTTGGCTGATAATGCTGTCTGTTCAGAACCCAGCAATTACGCAATCTTTTTAGCACTCAATGTCTATCTAAACAAAATCAATGCAAAAATAAGTACTATTTACAGTGAAGTATCATCATTTTATGTTGTTTGGGTAGTTCTCTGAGAGTCTGAAATGATATTGAAATGATACAGGAAAAAAAAAGTCTCAGGAGCTTTAAAGCCAGCAGTCTAATGGCCACCTGATTTTTCTCTCAGCTCAAGTAATTCACCACAACTTGTCTGCCTCCATACAAATGTAATGCTTAGCACTGCTGCCTACCTTTTCATTTGAGAAGAAAAGCTCATTTCTATGCATCTCAAAACTAGACTTGATTTGAATTTGCATAGTTTCAAAGTTGTAAATTGGGACTGGATTAAAGCTTCCAAACTATTTATTTATAATATTATGGGAGTTTTGCAGTCTGTTTCTTTTTTTAGTCTTACCCAGATTTCCCCTTCTTCAGTGAATTCTTCAAAAGGACATGGAGAATTGTTTGTACAATGCTTTCAAAATGTAATATTCTGTGTAAGTCCTGATTTTTGCTATTACATATCAAAGCAGAATAAAGGGCTGAATTCTTATTGCTATTAAAAGTATGGCAAAGATGAAGGCAGATTCAGGCTATCAGCTACTTCACAGACTTTAGCCTGCAAATTAAGGTAAGGAAAATTCAGATTAAATATACAAAATGCCTTGATATTACAACTAAGTATCTTGTGGATCCTTTCTCTAAAAGCTATCATGGTGCTTCTGAAATGTTAAGATTCTAAATTTGGACTGAAGAGAAATCTGAAAGAGCAAAAAGCTCTCTGCTGTATTACTTTGGAGCTGGACAGTACTTTTTCCATTTTCAACTGTTACATTTTTAAAAAGGAAAAAAGACCATAAACCTTTTGATTTTTAAGTTCACTTAAAAGGTAAAAGTATGGAATGGTGTCATAATATGAGAAGAAATAAAATATTTCTACTGTAGGCTTTCAGATTTTTTAATCAAGTACTTAATTAGCTACCTAACCTAAAGAAATTATTACTAAATGACTCTGATAAAACATATTCCCTGGAAACTTTTCAGGTCAGTTTGGTCAGGGCTCTGTGCAACCTGATCTAATGAAAGATGTCCTGCTCATTGCAGGGAGGTGGACTAGATGACCTTTAAAAGTCCCTTCTGACCCAAACTATTCTATGACTCTATCTGTTTTTATATTATTTCTGAATTCTTCTTCTAGTAGAAGATCTGTGGATTATTTTAAAGGCTTCTGAAGTTGTTATCTTTGTTGCCAATCTACTCCAGAGAAGCATGGTGATGTTGACTAACTTTCACTTTTGTCTTAGGTAATACCTTTTAATGATCTTAAGCTTGACCTTTTCTGTTCTTATGCAGTGGAACAAAATAATGCTAAAGCTCCATGGAAGTGGTCTGTAACCCCTGTTTTCTGAGTGGTGGTAAAAGAATTTCAAAAAGTCATAGAAATTATGCACAGAATATAATCTGTTGCATCATTTTTTGTATCTCTGATGCATTTCTGAATCTGTTTTCTAATTTGGCTGAATCTGCTGTGTACGACTCAGTTTGCCCTAAGTGACTGACGTGTGTCAGGCTGGGTGGCTGGGTCTTCCTGTGCACACATCTCAAACAACAGCACTGCACACATCTGTACGTGTGTCTCTGTTCTTACTAACACAGGGCTTGAAATCTCCGAACAAGGCACAGTGCCCATATTCTGTGTGACAGAAACTTATGAGAATGAGGCAGAGATCCTTAGACAGAAGGTTTGTCAGGGAAACAGCATCCCTAGTAATGATAAAGCAATATATTCTATGTCTCCTGAGGGTTTTCCCTAATACTACCTGTAGGGAAACAAGTAATGGCAGGGTGATGTTATGTATGCTAATACGTGTGCACCTCTAACATGATGCAGACAGCCAAATCTTTCTGTAATTTTTTTTCTCCTCTGTGTTCATTGCAGTTACCAATATAGGAATGACATGGTTTAGTACCTAGGAGAGTGGTGTAATGTCTGTCAGAGATGGCACCATTAGTGATGGCCAGGACAGTGCAGTAGTTTGCCCAGTATTTACTACAATGCTCTTAGTGCTTTGCAAGTGTACATTGTCACCCCTTAGGACTTCATACAAATTCACAGATCTCTCTCAGCATTCTTATCCTGCAGGTGTTTTTGCATGTGAATATTTCTGAACAGTCAGGCTGTGCGACAGATAGGAACAAATATTTGTAGGGTTGGGCACAGCTAATTTATTAAAGGAGATAGATGATTTTTTACAGTACATCTAGTATGGACCCATTTTGTCTCCTGACTGTGATCAGTGGAAGAGACTTAAATGTCTGTATCTCATCTTCAATGAATTGTTGACAGCTATTCAGGCTCACATCTTATGCATGAGTACACTGAGAACCACTGGTTTTGGTAGGAGTAGCATGTGATATATTGTAATTGTTGTTACATATTTTGCTGTATTTCTCTGTGCTGGCAATGTTACTGAGACTACACGGCAGTATTATACTTTCCCATTATGAAGTATGGGATAACCAGTAGAATATTCTTAATTGCAGAATTACAAAACATTAAATATTAATACATGACCTCCAAAGAAAAAAGCAAAAAGCACAAAGAAAAGTTTTTTCAAAAATACAAACTGTACTTCAAACCTAAATTTATCAAGTCCTTTTATAAGCAGCTGGTGACTGTGTGACCGTGGGTAAATGGCATGGTTATCTCTGTCTCTGCTAATTGGTGTGCACCACACATGTCATTGCCACTCTGCACTGTGCCAGGCACAGCCCTTTGCTCTGAATCTGACTTCCCCCAAGTACTGAATCATTTAATCCTCTGTCTTTTAAACAGTGGGGGAAATGCATGGATGTAGGTGGTAGAATTCATGTGGACACCAGCAAAACCATAATTCTACCCTATGCAGTTTGAAATTATTCCTGGGACATTGAGGTACACAGAACTAGTGTGTGTGTGTGGATCATGCACAGATTTGCTCTGCAAGCCTTTAGCTCTTTATTGAGCTGAATGAAAGTTCATTATCTTCCATGTGTTTTTATATTCATTTGCCTCTGTGTAATTAAAGTTAATATCTACATAAACATTGGTTATGTACACTCAGCATCTGAGTGTAGCTACTGGCTAGTGGTTAAACTGGCTGGTAGGCAAATAGTTAAGGTTACTTTTGAGAAGATTCAGAGGTATTTCTGCAGTTGCTGCCTATGCTCTGTGTCCAAACTGAAACATCCACATTTGTAAGTGTTTAACTTTTGAGAAGATTCAGAGGTATTTCTGCAGTTGCTGCCTATGCTCTGTGTCCAAACTGAAACATCCACATTTGTAAGTGTTTAACTTTTGAGAAGATTCAGAGGTATTTCTGCAGTTGCTGCCTATGCTCTGTGTCCAAACTGAAACATCCACATTTGTAAGTGTTTAACATCTTTAATGAGAACTGAGCATTTTCCCTCACTCAAACACCCACATCATTAATTTTTAACAAATAAATATGGATTTCATCTGTTATTGATGGGAAAAATTTTCTGAGAAAATAATAGTTGCTGGAGCATAAATTAAGCTTGGCCAGCAATAGATATAGTTTGGATACAGTTTGTTGAACATTGGGGAATACTTAAAAGCCATTCAGTTTTCTTTTCCTGAAAAAAAAAAAAAAAGGCAGGCTGAATCAGATATTGTTTAAAAGGTTACTTGGATTGTTACGAGTCAGGGAAGGTAGAGTGATGTTTGGCTTTTTGTTTAGGAATTGCCATGTAGCATTTAGAAAGGGATACATGTATAAAAATAGCATGATTTTCTCTACTTCCCAGCAGTGCTATTCCTTTATCCCTAATCTATATAAGCCCAAATATTTCTGTTTTATGGGAGATCAGAAATTTGAAAGGAGTGGTGGATCTCAGGCGGGAGGAAGGCAGCATCCCTGTGTTGAAAGCGGGTTCCTGCCGCTGCGGGAAGGATGCCCTTCCATTTGAAATGCAGTGCGGTGCCTCTGTTAAAACCAGGAAAGGGATCTGAAGCCTTTGCAAGAGGACTGTGTTATTAATTGGTTGCACAGTGTTATTTAAAGAAACCTACATGAGTTTTCTTCTGTTATGTTCATGGATGTATCTATGATTCATCAATTTAGAAAGAAGTGCTGTCATTTTAGCAGAGGAAGAGCAACCTGCATGCAGACAGATGCCAATCACAGCTGGAAAGCCCATTTCCAGTGGCACTGCTAAGCACAGGGATGGATTCTCACTGGAGTTCACTTTGGAATGCAAATGCTGCTGCAAAGGCCTTGGGCTTTTGGCTAAGGAGCAGCAGGGAAAGGGATCCACCTGAGGAACCCAGGTTTGACACAGTTGGATTGCGTCCAGCCTGGAGTCTCACTGTGCCTTCCTGGAGAAGCTGGAGCTGCTGATAACTAATGAGGACTGTGCCCTGTGCAGAGTGCTTGCTGACAGCATGTCACAGAGCAGCTGTGTAATAGAAATAATACGATTTTCCTCTGTTTTCTTTACTGCTCTTTGTTGCTTATATTTTTAGCTGCTTGCTGCAAGAGATGGGTCTCTGGATTGCTTGCTCTGGTGCACACACTCTTTTTCGCTGGCTGTCTCTCTCTGTCTCTTGACAGGTGTAAGGAGGATCCTAAATATAGAAGCCACCCGTCAGTTGGCTTCAGCAATCAGCAAGCACTGATTTAGTATTTCTCTTAACCAGCTAAGCTCCAGAAGGGTGTTTGTTTTAAACCTTTATCAATTTATTTCACTGCAAGTTTTCTTTAAAATTATTAACAAACCAGGTTATCCTACAGCAGGAAGAATACTATTAGCAAGCATGTTGCAGAAATGATGGTTGTCAAGAGTGACTCTTGCAGTGGAAAGGAGAAAAAATGCTTTTTAAAGAACTCCCTTGTTTTAGCAGTTTTGTTAACGGTGCAGTATCTCATTGGGGAAAACAGACTAGGTGTAAGTACAGTCTCCAGTTTTTAGATGAACACACTTTCAGACATGACTAGCTGCACACTTTGAATATTTCCTTATGAGAAGACAATTTAATGAAAATGTACTGTTTAGCTGGGATTTACTTTGCTATACACAGAAGTTAGGCATGTGGTGAGAAATGGAGGTGTCCTAGTACTGCCTATTTATAGTGCTCAGTAAAAGTATTTTTAACACAGAGTAATATTTTTCTTTATGTTCCTTTCTTTATTCTACAGTTGAGGTCACCACAAAAATACTGATTCTTAAAAATGAACTGGCCAAATTTAATAGATTACCACTGCAAAAAGCTCTAAGTAGAATATTTGGAGGAAAAAAGAGCTGCAACATTGCATTAAAGACAACTTAGACATTTTCTGTTAGTTTGTAGGCAGGCATCTCAAATTCTTTCTCTTCCTTGTGACCAGTTGCATTAATATTCATAGAAATTTTTCACAGCCTACAGAGAAGAGGAGATCCTAAAATTCAGTATCTAATTGTGACAAGTGAGTTGCATGTGATGAAAACCCTTTTTGATACTGATGTGCTTTGATTTTTTGTTTTATGATTGTGACACACTTCTGTTATTCTAATACAATTCCAGAATTCTAGTGTATTAAACATTGTGTTAAACATGGACACAAGAGAAGTCAGTGCCTTTATGCAGCTCAGAAAGGCAGTAGTACTTTTTTTGTGATAGTTGTAGTGGTTACATGTGGTCTGTCTGGTTGTGAAAAATTCTGTAGCAAAATATAGCATGTGTTTATTATGCTTATGTAAGGTTTTATTTTTGGCAACCAATGCTCCCTGTACCAAGCCGTGAGAAACAACCTGTTTCTCTATTTCTTTTTTTACTGTCCTATAAATTGGTGTAATTTATTGGAAGCTTCTGCCGTGTCTGGGACATCTGCTTCGGTGCTTGGTGGAGCGTGATTCAAACCCCAGAAAGAAGTCAGAGGGCTGCTAGGTGAAACAGGAGCACTGGCTCTGGGAAAAGGAAGAATGGTTTAAGATAGAAGATGTTTCCAATAAAAGGATGCTTTTTCAGATTTGGCACAAGAGATTTCTGGGATAACTGTGACTCTTAATACAGACAGTCTCAAGCTTTATACCTGAAAATCCAACCTACATCTAATGCACCTTCTGGGTGGAAGCTCTTTTACATTTCATAGATCAGGATTTGGACCCATTGAAGCCTGGTAGTTTTGCTTACAAGCTTGAGTTTTTTCATTCAAGAAAAACTGGTTATTGTTCAGCGTGAACTCATGTAATCTGACTGTGACTTCTCAAAGAAGCAAGCCAGAGATGCCATAAGCTGATAATGCAGCTACCAGAGCTGTTACAGTTTTAGCTGTAACCAGCAGTTACATGTGGGGGCAAACATATCTGTGCTGTGGTAGGAGCCACCAGGCTGGAAGGCAGAACTGCTTCTTTAAAAATCCCTGTGCATCTAATACCTAGAACTTTATTCTCTCCTTAGTCTTCCAGATTTATTTTTCACTGTAGCACTATGTTTTTTTAGCTAGAAGTTTATTCTCTCCTCAGTCCTCTAGATTGATTTTTCACTGTAGGATGATGGTTTTTTTAGCTTGCTAGAGACCTGGCTAGATTCTTTCTGCCTTTGGCACATCATTTACTGAATACAGTGGGAAGAAGTTTTCTGCTGGATTTTATATTACCAGCCTGGTGTTTGCTAGACAGAAAAGGTGGCAGTCTCCTCTCATGAGCATTGTCACAACATACGGGAGTGGTGTTGTGGCTGTATGTCTACATGGTTCTTCTTTGTCCTTTATCCAGGGCAGAGTCCACGTACTCTCACTTTTGTGTTTTCTTACTCTAGATACATTTTCTAAAGAGAATAAAAAAGTGAGTTGAATGTTTTTTTCCATCAACCCCCAAGAACATTAAATCAGGTCCATATCAGAATTATGTGAAAATATTTCCATTTTGTATTGTATATCATAAAAAGCAAAAAATAGTGTTTGTTCAGGAAAACAGCTCCTAGCAAAAGATAAGGAAATAAAAACTGCATTTAATTTGTAAGAGTTAGGGAACTATCTTTCTAATAAAAACACTTTTTTAGCTATCTATCTATCTATCTATCTATCTATCTATCTATCTATCTATCTATCTATCTATCTATCTATCTATCTACCTTTTGATATTTCTATCCATTTATCTATTTACTGGAATGAAGTTGGGGATAAGAAACAGTGCCTATAACTGGATTAAGGACCTAAGAGGGTTACAAAGAGGATGTAAGGGTACTTTGTGAGCAGAGTGACTAAGATTGTTAATAAAAATAGACCAACTGGTCATGTTACCTGCTTGGTAATATTGTGCTTGAAGTGCAAATATATGGAAAGAAAAGAATCACATTCTGTAGCATTAGGTGGGGATAGTTTGCAGTGCTGATAGTGACACAAATATATGTTTGTCCAAATAAAGAGAAGAGAAAATCTAGGAGCAGAGTGGATAATCTGTTAGGCTGAGCTAGTTCCTGAAGTGACTCTCACAGTTGTATATACACATTTGGGGTACAAGGAAGGTTTTCTCCCCTTTTCTATGTTGGTCATTAGGACCTGGCCAGAGCAGTTGGGGGGATTATACACAAGCCTCAGGCTTTTTCAGACAGCAGAGTTACAGGTTGGAAGTATAAATCTCAACAAAAGCACAGTCAGTTATGATTTTCCCACAGAGAGAAGGAGCCCTTCACTGTTTTCAAAACAGACCTGTGACTAACAGCCAGCTGTATAAATAATGGAGATCTTGTATCTTACGTGATACATAAGAATTATCCTCCCAAGCTCCATGGCAGTTCCTTAAGCAAACAAAGTGTTTGCTTTTCAAAGGGCTGGAGAGTTTTTAAAAGGTTTTCTCTCCTCTCATTTAACAGTACTTGTATTACTCGAATTTACATTTAAGCAATTTCACACCTTCAGACTGGGGGAACATCAGGTATTTTATTTGTTAGCATGAAAGTAATATATGTCCTCATTGCTGAATTCTAGTCACTGCTTTTAAAGCTAATGGTGAATAAAATCATCCTCTTGTGAGGTGCTATTTCCATACATTTCTTGCAGCAGTATTTGGGGTTTGTATCCCATAAAATAGAATTCTTCATGGCAGGAGTTCCATGGAAGAAGCCAAATTCAGTGCTGCCAAAGTAAAAGGTTCAGAAAACAGATGGGCAGGATGGCAGTTTTAAGAAGCAAGGAAGAACTGTGATCCTCATGTCTGAGTGCAAACCTACGCTGTGGCAATTATGTAGTATCATTTTTTCTGTAATTTCTGGTTTAGGATTTACAGGCTCTCAGAACCTGTAGGTCAGACATCTGCCTCCCATTTTCCTTCCCCTCAGAAAAAAAATAATTTTATAAAACTCATGTTTCTAAATGTTTTTCTTCGTGTTAAAAATTGAGACTAGTTTAGCTGTTAGGAACATTACTCTTTAATGAAAAAAACCTACCCCAAGGTCTTTTCTGACACCTCCCTTTGTTCTTTTTTGTAAAGCTATTGTTGACACACAAAACTTTTTCCATTCCAGGCTAAAACTCAGATACCTCTCCTAAGACAATGAAAGAGTTGGTACTTCAAGAAAACAGGTTTTACAAATTAAAATTATAATCTATATTATGAGAAAGCAGAAAACTGTGTGCATATAATGTTAGGTGTGCTTTTTAGAAACAATTTATAGATCCAGAGCCTGAGTATTTAACTGCAAATTTATTTAGAATCTTTAGCCCAGTGCTATGACGGTGATGTCCACATGCACAGCATTTTTCACCAGATGATGGTCAGAGGGCAGGATCTATCCAAGTGTCCCTGACTGTGGCAGAGTGGCTGGCTGCAGCTCTGCCATCCTGCCCTCGGGTGCTGGAGAGCCAGTGCTGATCCAACAGCTGTCCCAGTGGGTCAGTGGTACGGAAGGCACAGGTTGCAAAAGGCAGAGCAAGTCTGATGTAAGTTCATAGCTTTCTCCTGTGAGTATACATTCATATAGGGCAGCAAATCTCAAATGCAATGTAAACTATGCTCTCCCCAGCAAAACTTTACAGGGAGAACTACCCTGTCTGCTTTGCAGGGAAGACTTACCTACAAATGCGGGCATCAGTTCCAGTAATTGACACCTGTGTGCCTCTGTCCTGGGGAAATGACTCAGTGCAGTGCACAATATTAAACTGAAGTGTTGCCATCAGCACAGCTCTAAACCCATCAGCTGTAGACACAAATGCAGAACAACTGAAATACCTGTGTATAAACCTTCTGAGCCCTGCTTCTGTCAGGGAAAGGAAATTGAGAACCACAAAGGAAAGTACTCTTTGTCCTTAATAGCCACACACGTTATACTTATTGCCTTGTTTACAAACTTCTCTGACCACAATCATCCTATTTCCAGTTGAAGAATTAATCCCTTGGTGGCTGAAGCACAGGAGTGGCAAATCCTCAAGTAGCATGATCCTCTTAAGGGAAAAGTACATATGCCAGAGTTGTGGCTCTGCAGAGTGCTTAGTGGGGCACTTCCAGAGAGACTCCCACCTGTGGTTCATCTAACACAGATGGTTTTATTACCTGCCTGGTAACTGTAGGGATAGGATGGGGAGGATTAAAGGGACACTGGGCTAGGAGAGTTGCCACCTGGCAGTGCAACAGCTTGAGCATCCCAGGTTTGCAATTAGTCTTTGTAAGGAGAGGTTTGTAAGATCTTATGAATCAGTTAGGCTCAAACTAATCCTGGGTTGTCTGATTAAGGAATTTAATCTAGATTTCTGAAATTGCTAAGAACCTAATGATAAAAATGTAAGTAACTTCTGTAGTTCAACTATTTATATGCTTTTTTCATATTAAGAAGTCAGATTCTTAAAACTAATCACACAGCAGCACAAATGCTTCTTATGTATGTCCTTTGTGAAAGGTTTGTTTGTCCATATGTCATGATAGTACAGCAGGAAACGGACAGGAAATGTATTTCTCCCAGGCTCACAGGCCATGTAAGGACTGCCTGGAACCACAGCCCTGGCACTCCAGAACTGTGTAGCTCTGAAAGGACAGCTGAAAAAGGGTGGCAAGACAGCACAGCTTTGTGTTCACTGCACTTTATGTGTTAGCTTTTGGTGTTGCACATTCAACTTTTTAAAGAGGTGTCAAAGATTTTTCTATTCCTAGTTCCACAAGAGCCCCAAAGAGGATCTCTTCTGGAGCTGTTGATACAGTGTGGCTTAGGGTGACATGCCAAAACATAGTACTTCATAAACAGTCACCACGTTTTTAATGGTTTTCATCAGGAGACATTTGCTGCCTGTCAAAGTGTCAGTCTGACGTCTTGGAGGACTGAAATGCACACTGAGAACAGCAGCATGGGCAGGGCTTCCTCAGCTGTTTCCATCCATGCTTTTTTGGCATTGACAAAAGTATTAATCTTAGTGGCCCCCAGTCCCACTGTAATTCTTAAGTCTTTCAAGACCAGAGTGTCAGTTCTGGACATGGTGCAAGTGTTGATGATGTTGCTGGAGAGCAATCCCAGGGCAGCTGTGAGAGTGAACTGCAGTGTCTGACGTGCACATGGCCACCTCACAAGGATGGCTGGAGGCATTCCAAAGTACTTGCTGGAAGGTGTCAGTAGCTGTCTCTCTCGTTCTTTTCCCTTCTTTCTAATGTGCTTTGTCACCTCCCATAGATGTGAGCTGACTCCAGCCAGCCAGACTGTGACTCTGTTCCTGCAGTGCTCTTGCTGCTCCTCTCAGCGCTGCTCCCTTTTCCTGCACCAGGGACGTGAACCAGGGCAGGGGTGAGAGGGGGTGACCCTTGGCTGTGTCCTTGATGCATTTGTTATGCAGATGAGCCAGTAAAGGGAGCTGGCAGATGCGATTCATTCCCGAACTGGCATGTGAGGTACAAAGTTGAATTTCACAGCAACGACTCTCGCCCGGTTCTGACATCGAGCATCGTGACAAAGAGAGTCATGCACTTCTTTTGTACTGTAAGGACAGATTTGTTCTATCTCTGCAAGGAAGGGTAATGACGACTGCCCGAATACTGCAGAGATCCAAGAGCCAAGCACTTCCTCTGTAGCCTTAGCCTGGAACTTGGTCTCTCTGATCTCTCTTCTGAACTGCAAAGGGTGAAAATACAGGGATGCTAAATTAATTTCAGATTGTAAAGCACAAAGATTTTAAAGTAGTACGCACTATTGAAATAAGTTTCACAGACTACCTGTATCTATCTATCTATATATATATATTTCTCTTCTTCAATTCCATTATAATCAACATTAAAAAACTCCAACACAAAATATATTTATATGACACAAGCTTTCCTTAGCAGTGAGGAAAATTAGTCGCAGTGTGATTCAGGTGTTACTAACCACAGAGATTCCCCTACACACTGCTTATTCTCTGAAACCTCTCCTTGTCTTTCAGCAGCTGGAAAGATTAAGCACCTTTTCTCCACAGATAAATAAAAGCGAGAAGAAGCACTCTGTTCCATTTACACGGGAAGGCAGTTGATCATAAAACTACTGTTCTGCTACCTAGTTCTGGATTTATTCACTCTCAGCGTGTCATCTTCCTCAGGCATGCAGTGGTCCTGGCAATTCTTCTTGGACCGTGCTGTTGCTGCTAAATTCGTGACAGTTCCTCATGGATCAAGACTGATAGGTGGCTGTGGAGTCCAGGCAAGAGAATGAGGTCCTTTTTTAACAAAATACTGTAAATTCAATGAGGTTAGTGGGAAACTACTAAGGAAGCAACTCATCTGATCTGCTTGCAATTTGAGCCTGGATCTAGTAATTAATTTACATATAAAAAGATTTCTTTTGGAAATAAAATCCAATATAAAAAATGTGCCAGGAACTTTGTCCAAGTAAAATCCTACCTCAGGTTGAACTGCTCAGGAGACTAATTGAACACTTAACCATTACACAGAAGCATTCAGATTTTTTGTAGTACAGAATTCAAGAAGGTTTTTTATATGGATGTGCTGCTGTGGTAAAGACTATAAAAATAATATTTCTTGAATGACTGAACCATAAATGCAACTCAGCTTTTTTGTTTGTTTAATATGCATTTTCTTTTTCTGAATTTACAAACTGATTCCAAGGGACACATTTTTCACACAGATTTTAGTAATCAGTAAGACTTTAAAAACAATAGACATTATAGCTGCACATGTCTGATAGTTGTGTGTCAAAAGACTTTACAGAAAAAATTACAATAAGTGGGGAAAAGAGAGAAAGTAAAGGAAGGAGATGTCACATTATCCACAGGAGTGGAGGCATACAAAAGGATCCACATTCTGTACTTGGAGAATGTCAAATAATGGTAAAATAGGATTTAAAAAACCTCTCAAAGAGTATAGGGCCTACAGCAGCAAAACTTAATATAAGACTTGGTTAAACAGCATCCTGAAAAACTAAAAACAAATTCCAACTCTTTTGATTTTAATGTGTATCTTTTAGACTGTGGGTTAATAGAAAAGATGACTACTCAGTTTTCATCAGTCAGCCATGTCCCCAACCTCAGAACCTTTGAACTTCCATTATCCCCAGGCAGTTGTCAAACTGTCACCTTTGCATATCCCCGAGGAAGTATAAATGGAGCGTTAGTTAGTTGGACTCACACAGTCTGTAAATGTGCAGGTCCAGGCAGCAGACTTTTTAGAGTTCTAAAGGGACAGCCTCTGAATCTGGGGAATTGATTGTTACAGATTAACCCCAGCCAGCAACTGAACCTCCCACTGCCACTTGCTGGGGTGGGGGAGAGAACCTGAGGAGTAAAAGTGAGAAAACTCACGGGTTGAAATAAAGACAGTTTAACAGGGAAAGCAAAAGCTGCACACGCAAGCAAAGCAAAACAAGGAATTAATTCCCCACTTCCCATGGACAGGCAGGGGTTCAGCCATCCCCAGGAATGCAGGGCTCCATCATGTTTAGTGGTCACTTGGCAAAAGAAATGTTATGACTTCAAATGTCTCCTCCTTTTTTTCTTCTCCCCCCTCATTTTGTGCTGTGTGTGACATGTTATGGTCTGGGGTACCCCATGGGTCCATCGGAGCCAGCTGTCCCAGCCCTGTCCCCTCCCCAATACCTGTGCACCCCCAGCGTCCTCTCTAGTGGTGGGGTGAGGAGCTGAAAGAGCCTTGATGCTGTGCATCAGTAATGATAACAAAAGTAAGATCTTTAGCTAGCAGGTGACTATTTTCCCCTTGGGCCATGTCTTCCATGTGAGTTCAACTCACATGGGGTAACAGCCAGATGTAGGTGGAGCTTTGTGTTGTATGTGTTTCATAACAGACTCTGTACTCCCATCACAGTGACCCTATGATAATTTTCTTGGAGGATGGGACAAAATTCACTCTGATGTATTTATGGTGTGATGGTGAAGTTCATAATCATATGACCTGAATTTTCTCCTTTCCTGGAAAAAGTATAAAGAACTTAAAATACTTGTACCAGCAGGCTGTTAAGACTTTCAGCAGGTAGCATGGTGACCTAGAGCATAGATTAGTGTGGCTGCCTATTTTCACTTTCTGGGTCAAGTGACACCTTGCACAGGAATTTCTATAGTCAGCACATGACCCCTCCTCCAGCTCTGGGGCTACGTTTCATTAGAGAATTTCCTGACCAGCTGAAGGACATAATTCAGTAAGGACTCAGACTCAAAGGATGAAGAGAGCAGTGATTAGCCACATGGAGTAGGCATTTTATTTCCATTCAACCTCTTTAAATAAGATCAGTTTTTTCAAGCCAATCTTGTGTTGAAGAGGCTGAAAGAGAAGAGGCCAATAATCTGTCCTGATTGTTCTTTTGGCTGTCAGAGCCTGAGCACAATGCCCCTATTTATCCCTTTTTTTAAAATTTCTGTCTCTATTTTATTAGCAGGTTTTCTTTTATCTATCACTGAGTCTTACAAAAGCTGCTTTATATGTCCTTTTCAGAATGATGATACAAGTTTGCAGTGTCCTGGGAATCAGAAAGATCTAACTTGTAAATGTGTCTTGACTGTGACCACAGGGCTTTATACAAGACAAGCATGAAATGTGTAAGACACAAAGCTTTATGTGTTAGACTCTCCAAGAAACAGAAGTTAATTCTGGCAATTAGAAATTACTAGGTCTTCCCAGTAAAGACCAAAAGTTTTCTTGACAGAAAACTGAATAAATTCCATGTCATGTTGCGCAATTGTACACGGAAATAAGCAGAAGCAATTTGTCTTTTACTTTCTGACAAATTATGAAATTTGTGTCTTTTGTATCAACTGGCACAGGAGTTAAACTGTTGTGTAATAGTAAGTTGAAAAGAATTACTTTGCTGTCCATAGAATTTTGGTAAGAATTTCTTTATCTTCGACTATCCCTCCCAGTTTAATTTTCAGGTTTCTTTCTTTAGTGAAAAAAACCCCAACTAAACAAAAACTGTCAGTCCAAGCTAACACTTGAATGTCAAGAGATACTTATTTGAAAATAATAAATAGGATAAGATTTTTGTTAGACTTCTCAAAAATATTAAACTCCTCTTTGGATTGATGGTTTACTTTGCATTGCATATAGTAGACCATAACTGAGACTGACAAAAAAACAATGAGGCTGGAAAGGAATTAACAGAAACTTTAATAAGAAATTCTAAGATTTAAAAACATGTCAGTTTTTTAAATGTTGTTTATAGCTAAGACATTCTATTTTTCATAATTCTTCATTATCTTTAATGAATAAATATTATTTGTAAATGAAGGGTTTGGAATAAATTTTTAAACCTAAATAACTGTCAGCAATGTCTCTGTGCAAAGGCTTTAATAAAATTAGTGTCCAGATACTGCATTTTTTTTTTACAGTGTGGTAATGAATTTTTGTGACATATTCCCAAGCAAACCTGATTTACCACTTCCAGAAAAATTCCTGTTTGAAGGCTGAACAGTAAAGAGCGATTGCCTGTATGCAGCAGAGAGCATCTGCTCTTCTGAGTGTGATGAAGATGGAAGATTTGGCTATTTCCTATGTCATTGAGACATATTCTCCCTAGGAACCACAACCCTGAGAGTCCTTGTGCTAAATCCCTGCTGGTTCCCAGCAGCTGAAGAGACTGGGAGGTCTGCATTAACCCCGTCAGTCCCATACCAGAATGGATGCCACTGGGCCTGGAGGGCCCAGCATGATTCTCTCAATAAATAGACTAAGGAGTGAACAGCACTGGGATGTGAATGTCCCTGTGCCTCTAGAAATGGTTTCTCAGGCCACAGGTTATGGGCTACTGACAGGCCGATATGAGAGAGTTGCAGTGTCCTGTCTTTACTGATAAAGAAGCTGCTGGTTTCTGAGTTGGTTGAACTACAAGCCCTTTGGAATTGATGCCAGAAAGACAAAATTAAACGGGTGGAGGTGATGTTCACACTTATTCTCCTGTGACAGGTAAAACATTGGCACAGCTTCTAGAAAGACAGAAAAAAACCATATTGCTCTTGGAGTTTTATTCTGCACTCAGCAGTATTTCAGTCTTGGGGCTCTGGCTTGCCAAGCTGGTTGACCACACTGCGTGAGGATAAGCATATGTGCCAGGCAATTTGCTTGAAGGTCATGTTCTTAAATATGGTATTTAATAAAAGTTTTACACCTCTGCTGCAGCATCAAGATTCTCTAAATATCTCTGTGGCTGCCTGAAGCCTAAATATCAACAGGTACTGTGCAAGTAACATATGGTGAGGTTCCAGTGGAGTAATTTGTTAGCAGAGTGGTTATCTTGCTTGAGGTGCAAATTTCTGGCAGGGTATTTTCTTTTTTTCTTTTTTTATTTTTTTTCCTCACTTTGAACTCTATTGTACTCACCAAGAAAAAAAAACTTACTGAGTTTCTCTTTAACATAAAGAGTGGATAAAATATCCTCAGTAAGTCAGGCATCACTTCTCAAGGTTGATAATGCTTATAAAAATTAACAAAGCTGTGAGCCTGCAGGCCAAACTCTGATCTGAGCTAACCCTTTGCAAACATTAGGTTTTGTGAGGTTTTATGTTTTTTTTCCTAACTGCTTAACATCTGCATTCTTACTGATATCTGTTTGATTCTTTTTGTCTTGATAGATGTCCAAAATGCTCTGCAGAGAGGGTGAAACGATGTGAGACAATTGCATTGCCAGGGACGTTCAGGTACTGCCCTGTGAGAACAGGGTCTGTCAGTGGGGACTGTGTGTCATGTGCGTGACACGTGGCAGTCCTATGAAAAGCTGACAGAAACACGAGAGTTCTGCCTCGGACCGAGGTGTTCTCGGGCTGTGAGTGTGTGTGGGCAAACTCTGGCTCACTTGGCTGGAACAGCAGAGCATGCGGAGCTGGGCTGGCTTATGGGCCATGTGGGCGGGAAGGCTGTGACAGCCCGGCCAGCATGCAGAGCTGACACAGGGTCCAGGGTGAAAACGGCTCTTCTCCAGCCAGCTGGAAGCAGAATTTCCCAAGAAGAATTTCCCGCTTTTACTGATGACTTGTTGCTACAGAGATGATACGATCTTTGTACTCCCTGGTTTTGTTGTCAGATAGTGTGGTTATGGCTTCCCACATGTTATTGCAGAAGAAATAATTATTTCCAATAAAATTCAGTATTTGCTGCTGTAGTGTGTTGTAGAACCCCAGAACAATATCTGTCCAAGTTAGCAAGCTGCTTTTTACTACCAGTTTGTGCCAAGTTCCTCCAAGCCTCTTTCTCTCAGCTTGTCTCTCATTTATTTCTGTGGCTTATCTTCAAACCCTGTGTAATACTTGGGTCCTCATTCATATAAGTAGTCAGCCTTTCTGTACCACACCTTATCTGCTTCATTATCTTAATTTGATAATCTTGTAAGATGTCAGTCTTTTTATCAGTACTTCACTGACATGGAGATGAGGTTCCTCATCCTTTTAAGTTCTCCACATGAAAATCAGCTATGGGTTCTACTCAGTACTAGATGTGGAAGATAATGATAATACTTAAAATCCCTGCATTGATTTAAAGGACCCTCCTGGCCATGGAATGTCCTTGTTCTTTTCAAGAGGAAAATGAAAAGAATCATAATAAATTAAGTTTTTAGGTTCTTCCCTATCTGGCAAAGCTTTATCAGCTGTAATAGAAATGCAACTTATTCTGGCTTTTTGGAGCACTGCTCTGATTTCTTATATAGATACAAATTTTATCATAGGGTGTGAGAGATTGCCTTGCAATATTTTTATAGCACAGGTAATTTTATGTGTGCTTCAACACCTTTGTAAAGCTAGTTCTTTTAAAGCATGTTAGAGCTCTTGCCTTTTCTTCATTAAGCTGGTATATCATAGCTCAAGCTGTGCCCCTAGATGACTCTTTTGCTAATCAGGATAATCTGTATCTGCATAAGAAAATGCAGGCTGAAATGGCAGCAGAAATCTATTCGCCAGTGTGCATTGCAGGTCTCTAGTTCTTGCAACGTAGCTCTTCTTTGCACTGGATTTCTAATGCCTCAAGTGGACCTTGTGTATGAGATGAACAGGAAATACACAGTAGGAGGATGAGTAGGTACATGCACTGCAGTGTAGAAATTTGGCCATTTTTATTAGCTAGGGCAGGGAAGCTGATGCTATCACTGTCTCTTCTTTGCTCTATTAATTGTGGATTTGGTCTGTGGTTCTGTAATCAGTTCCATGTGGGAAGGTGCAAGTTATTTTTTCTCATTACCTTTTGTGGTTTCCATGCAGATACATGAGGCTTCTTAGGCAGAACAGTTCACAGGACTAAGGACTAAGTTAAGGACAGGGAAATATTAAAATGGATTTTTAACAGTCTAACACAAAAATATTAGATCCTTACTCTCTTGAAAGGTATGCCTCTCTAAATCTTCCTCCCTCCCGCCATACAAATTCATGTGGGTTATTTACAGCAGTGGTTTGACACATTAAAAAGTAATAAAGACATGAGTTTGCGAAGTACCTTTTAAGAGAGTAGAGAAGAACTCTTCTCTTAAAAACAGAGAGTGAGAAGTAGTGGAACTATATCCATTAACTACTCGTATTTATTTCTAAACAGAATAACTTCCAGAATAACTGTGAATTTGAGATGTGTAAATATTACATTCTTCTGTTACTGCTAAAATGTACTGGGAATTAATCCTGTGATGTATTCATGAATCATTGCAAAAGACTTCTCTGTAAAGTTGTGTTTATGTGTAAAGTTGTGTGTGTATATATAAATATATACACAGACATATGCACCCATTTCAAGAACTCAGAGATTTGTTTAAAACTACTCTGAAAATACTAACATTTCTTATGTAGTTTCTTTTTGCTACTGAAAGTTGGAAATTTTTTAAATTTTTTCTGCGTATAATTGCATCACATTTAAAAAAACTTGAAAAACAGCTGTAAGAACTATTTTATAATTTTGTAATGAGCAATGTCTGCTGAATTCTTATATCCATCCAGTGGCCAGTGTCCTGCATGAACGCTTGAGTGCAAATATCCATCACTGTAATTTATCTTAAAGCACACATAAAACATCCTCTAACTACCTCATTTACGTACAAGAGGATGTCCTACATGACCATGCTTTCATCTGCAGGATCAGTTTCTGCTGAATGTTTAAAAATAACAATGTACACTTTATTGAATTCTGTGTCATATATCACTTAGGAGAGCATCTGGACAAATTCACCCTTAAGAATGTTGATCAGCTCAGTAAAAGATCCAGATCAGGTGCAGCAGGAGTTTTCAGGGGAAATCTTCAGGACTGGCCAAAGTTCTCACTTGGAGTGCTCCTGCACCAGTGGTGCCTTCGCTGTGGAGGTGGCCGGGTTTCAGCGTTCACTTTGGCTGAAGTAATTTGCCTCTGATCAGGCCATGGTCTCGCCTGTGCTGGAGTTCCTGGCCTGCTCAGGGAATTAGTGGCTCAAGTACACTGGCTGTACACAGGCATGGCCCTGATGCCCAGGCACTCCACAGCTGTAACCCTGGAACTGCTTTGGAGCTCGCCCTGTGTCCGGGTTCTACTGGAAGCTCTGTCTCTCCTGCAGGTGTTCCCAGCAGTGGGGAGGCCGCACCTGGAGTGCAGCACCTATTTTAGGCCCCTCTGGTCAAGGATGAGGTTGTGAAAGGAAAGGAATCTAAGGATAATGTATTTTTCATACTTACAGGGCAATAAAAAGAACACATTATGTGTCTATGTAAATAGCTTCATAAATGAAGTTTCCCTGTTAGACTGATAATAAGAAGTAGAATACAAGTTGCAAAAATTATTTTCATAGAACTTGATCTATTGCCAAACTAGGCAATGCACCCTCATCCCCTGCTATTGTGCAAGTAGCGCTGAACTACACAGCAATTCTGGTACTTGAGACAAACCTTCATGTTCTTACCAATAGCTGAATGCATTTTGATTTATTTATGATTTGATGGAATGAAGGTCACCATTATGAAAATGAGGAATAAAAGCATAAAGTGAGTATAAAAATCAAATTTTTATATTGCCAACTATTTCGCAGTGGTTCTCAGTTTAAAAAAAAAAGTTATTTCCAAATGAAGGACAAATAGCATTGGAAGCTCTCTTGACTGTGAGAAAGGGAAATACAAATATTATTGCAAGAGCTTGCTCATTTTAGGTGTAGATTCTGGTGTGTCTCACATTTTAGTTCAGATCAGGAATCTCCACATTGGAATCACATTGCAGTTACCAAGGTAAGGTGCACACAAATTTTATTCCAGGTTAAAATTAACTGAAAGCTGTACTTGAAGAGCATGAATAACATTCTTGAACTGCTCACAGGCATTCAGTCTACAGGACCAAACTCTTACGAAATCTAAAGTAAAATGACCCAAGCGCATGTGGTTTGGGCATTTGGTCCTCAGCAAAACTACTTTGCTCACCAAATTTGCTCCTGACGTGCCACAGTATTTGTGAATATGAACATAGTTTCTATTTCAGTGCTGTTACTCAGGACATTTTTTAAACCTATAGATCCATTCCGAGTTTTCTTCGGAAAATCACTGACATTAGTGAACATTTTGAAAGTGATGAAAGAAACACAATAAAGTTTCATAGGCTTTCCTCCCTCCATCCTTCTACTTTGTGTTTCTTTGCAATTGTTATAATTTGAAGAAATTTATCATTTTAGATCAGACACTTGCTGTTTGTAGATGAGGAGGCCAACAATAATGAGGGAAAAAACCCAAGTCCCCTGATGTCTTTGCTTTCATTACTTCATTACTCCATTCCCCTGTTCATTCCTGAAATGTAAATTTTTCACTGTGGTACTGAAAGAGGAGCTCATCAAATTCCCCAAAAGAACTTCAAACAGAAGCTGCAATTGCTGTTGTTTAGTTGCTTCCAGCATGTCAGGCTCCATATTATGGATGCCTTTACTTCGTGCAAGTAAAGGCAGTAAAGTGTTCATTCTGTTGCAAGGAATTCTGGCTGTTTAGTGCCAACACCCACAGACTATGTTGAGCATTCTGGGTATGTGCTGTGACTTTCCTTGAGCTGCTTCCTTATTTAGTGATGCAATTTTAATGTGTATCATTAGTTAGAGTGGCTTTTTACTTAAAATAATTGATCGTCTAGAGTCATGGAAGTAATCACGATTGTGAGGACAGCAGATAACCAATAAAAGTGGACAGTTGCTGGAAGTATTTTATAGCTTTTCATCTTTTGGAAACAGAGCTGTGTGAAAAAAGCGCAGACAACAGAGAAATTACAAGCTTGCTTTCAACAACATCTTTGTGTTTCTCTACTACCAGCTTTGAGGGGTTTTTTTGTTAATCTTACTCCTTTCACTTTGTTTAAAACATTTTTACGGAGAATGAAAATGATTAGGTTTTGCCTGGAGCATATGTGTAAGTTCACTTTAACCTTTTCAAAATTATTTTTTAATAAATAAAAATAACTTACTAAATTGGCTACTGGTAACTCCTTTTCTCCATCTTTAGATAGGCTTCAATGAGTTCAGTGAAAGAATCCTATTATTTAAGCCCTTAAACAGCGAAATTATTTGCAGTAAGAGTTTTACTGGATTAATAGAATTTGGCTGAAAGGAACCTGTCATAGCATCCATTTTTTCTTTGCTTAAGGCTCAGGCAATTTTACATGAGTCTTAAAAAATACAAAGTCTACCATATGTATTTGTTGTAAGTACCAGGAACTTGCGTATATGGCTGATGAAGCAGTTAAACTGTTGAGTAGACCATGCATAGTCACAGAAATGACTATCAAAGGATTAACAGAAGTCTGCACAAACCACCTGTAGCAGAAGATGTGCAGACCAAGAGATATCTCAATAGGGATGTGAAAGCACATGGCACAAATGAAACTCATGCTGTTTGCTAGTAATGGAGCTTGGGGGGTGTTTAGTATTTGGCTAAAGCAATGAACTAAGTGGTATCTATATGATAGAAAGTGAGAACTACTGGAAGAAGGCCTGAGCCAGTGCATGAGAAACTTCATTGTTATGTGTAAAATAGAGCCATAGTTTGGATTCTTCAGGTTCAGGCTACAAGACAGCCAACCTCAGCACTTCTCCAGTTGTTAGGCTTTCTGGCATGGTGGCATGAATAAAAAAAGCCCTGTATGAGAAATCCAGGGTTAAAGTTTCTGACTGTGTAAGGTGAGTGGTAGTTCCCTGGGGAGGTGTGAGTAGACACAGCTCAGGAAGAATTAGCTGTGACCACTCCATGAGATCCTCTGGCCTGGAGTGCCTGAAGATGATATGACACCTGGGGAAATCTTCTTGTCTCTGAGTTGTCCTGTGCTCATGGGAGAGGCAAGTTTGGACAGGAGCAGGGAGCATCTTGTTACATGCATTATCAGATAGCTTTAGAAAGAAATAATTGCTCACCATTTAAATATAGCCACATACAGAGCTATTTGTTGGCTTTTCTTTTGAAATCTTAAATGCCTGGTTGGTTAATGTTAGTTCTTCACAATGGAATAGTAGGACGTGGCTATTGATATTGTCATTGTCACTCTTGCTGTGGAAGCTGCTAAACCAAATCAATTTATACCAGTGTAAACACTGCAAAATAATGTAGCATGAGATCCCTATTTTGCTGCATCATCTGAGCACTGATTTGAGTGGATATGGAGAGATACAACTGCTCTGGATGGCTTTGCTTGCTGCTTTGCTCTGAATATCAGGGAATTGGAGAGGTTAGAGGTTTGCAGGACTGAGATACTTCTGCTCCCACTTTCTTGCCCAAGTCTAGTGAAACTATGACCAGGATGGTGATTCTTTTCATGGTTCTGCCATGATTTCCTTTATGATTTGGCAGGTCAGTTGTAATTTGTTTAGCCTTTCAGGAAATACCTATTTGGAGCTTGTAGTGTTAACAAAAGGGCAATAAGCATAACAAAGAGGGTGGTCCCTTTCACTTGTCCAGATGACTGATAACAAATAAAAGGTCAACTTCACATTTCATAGGTCACTTACTTTTTTCTTGTGGGAACAAAGTCACTCTGCCCACTTTCCCTCCTCGGGACCACTGCCAATGGACTGTGTGAATGATGATGTGATTCTCCTTGTGTTGACATGCTTTTTGGATTGGCATTTGAAAGCACGTGGCAAAAGTCAACAGTCAAAGGCGTAAACGTGTTTTTGCTAAACGTTGTATAATTTTAGGTGGAGTAAGAGACAATTTCAGGGTATCCCAGCAGAAGTAGAGCAGAGAGGATACTGCAGTCTCATTAGGACAGTGAATAGGGACAGGTTTTACAGTTTGGTAGTCCAGAACATGCTACTTGATTATTTTGTATCTAGCATTGTGAAGAGTATGGTAACTAAGCTGCCAGTATCTTGCTTGCATAAGAAAGCCGATAGCCATCAGATACTTTAGCAGCACATTTTCAATATTTCATTTTTCTATACTATAAAAAGAGAGTGTATATAGAGAAAACCCTTGTACTGCAATATTAAAGTTTGTATATATGGACCTTTCTTCTCAGATAACACTGCTTAGGGTGCAGATAACCAAATCTGACACCATCGCTAAGAATTTCATTACTTTTGTGCTTAAATCTCTTACTCTGTTCTTCTTTGGCCTTATCATGTTTTGCCTCCATTTATTTTGTCAAGAAATGGTATTAACTGTCTCAATAAAGGATTTCTATAGGCTTGAAGAACATGTTAATAGACCAGTATTGTGTATGCAGCAATGCTTCTTTTGACATCTGATACTAGTGCTGCTTCTGTACTGGAAATGATGAGAAGTTAGTGTTTTATGATGAGTTTTTATCATAAACCACGGTTTATAAATGTCTGATTTTGTTTTTGCAATGTGAAAGTAATTTATTCTGAGAAACAGGAGAACTATAAAAGATTTATACACAATTAGGAATTTAACTTGACTAGAAATGTCAACATTTTTCTCCCCAAATGTTCTTCTGTGAAAGTACTCTCCTCTTTCCCTTTGAGGACATACAGTAGCCTACATAAATCAAAGTATTAAGTTGATGAAATATTAAACACAAATTCTAAACTTTCATTAAAGTGGTCTGTTACCTTCGTAAGACTGAAAGCTATCTCATCCTTCTTATCTAAAGTATCATCAGTTGTACTGCAGGCAACAGATCTCACATAGCACTGCACTCTATTCTAAATGAAAAGAAGTTATGTTTTAGTGACATGCTTAGAAAGGGGAATAAATGGATAAAATTTTGATTGTGCTACTTTGTTGTATGCTAAGGGTCTTTTAAACATCAATTGATCTCAGAATGCTTTCAGGATAGCCTTCTGCAGTCATGATTGCTAGTACACAAAAAGGACATGCTAATTCTGCAAATGGAGGCCGATCAGATGTCTCTGTTTACCCTCTTCTACAGCCACACAGATCGGGTGGTTGTGGATGTGGTGGACTGGCCCATTCTCAAACTCTCACTTGAATTTGAGAGGGGGATTTTTTTGAGAGAAGCAGGTTGACAATTAGTATAGCAATGGGTTTTTTTGCAAAACAACCATGGGGATTTAGACACTTGTGAACGCTCCTGTACTATGTACCCCATGATACAATCCTTACGTGCAGCTCAGAAAGCCCAGTTCAGACACTCAACTCACCGACGCAGTGGCAAGAGGCAGAAACTTCTAAATAGGAAATTTAGAAAGCCTGCAACAAGAATCTAAAGTAGATCACACAAACATCCCTTCAGTTGTCTTTAATGTAATGAAGGCTGGGTACACAGATTCCTTAGACACTGAAAAATATCTCAGCCTTGTACTGGGAAAACATTCAGAGATGTCATCGGTGCTGCTTAGCACTAGGCACTGTGTAAAGTTACAGTGCAGACACAGCCTCTATCTGCAGAGTTAATGGTGTAACAGAACACTAAAGGTGTATCACTCAAACAAACCACTCTCCGTTCTCACCACATTAACATACCTTGTCTGCACACAAAGCACCTGCCTGTTACTGTGCTTAGCTTTCAGACAAAATCACTGAGGGGTTGGTTGCTTTTAGGACCTCCTGAAGCTGGGCTAATACTTTAAGGGCCATTGCCAGTTCTCTCAAACAACCCAGTAAAGTCAAGGTAAAATAAAAATATTCTGAATATTACATGTAAGCATAAATAAATTTCAAACCCCTTGAATTTGAAGCGTGATTGATGATCTCTGTGCAATGTAACTAGACTCTTTGACAAAATTCAGCTAATTGGGTTAGTGCTTGGCTGCAGGCAGTTTTATTTGAGTTACACATGTTGTGTAAGGTGTCCAGGTACTATGAATTAATGAAAAAAACCTCTGTGTGAGACAGTATTTTGAAATAAGCAAATAGCACACACCTTACCATTCTGTTAATTTCATTTTAACATGCATGTAATGGAAGAGGTAAGAAAGAACTTTGGAATAGAACCTGCTAGCCTAACATGTCAGATGCAGAGAAAAGTAAAAAGAAAATTATGAGAGATGTTCTTGTGGAGAAGATAACTGTACGGATTGTGGCACTGTGAATGAGTATCTAGCAAATGGATGGATGCCTCTGCTGTTTCAGAGCTATCTTCACAGTGAAGACAGTTGTACAAAAGTTTTTGCCTTTCCTCCCATTTGGAGAATGTTACGTATTCAGAGCTCTTGAGGCATTCAGTGTATCCTTGGAATCTTGTCTGTTGTCACAGCAAAATTGTATTACAGTCCTGACAATGAAGAGAAATACAGAAACTGCGCCTAGCTTAAGAGACTCCTTCATCTTCCTCTAATGATATCGACATCTTTTGTACTAAACAATTTGGAAACTGCCTAGGGTAGCATTTTATAAATAAAATTAAAAAAAAAAGTTGCAATGCACTCATTCACAGAGATCTATCTAAATTAAGCAATTCATTCCTTTAGTTTGTGCTATTGTAAGAGCTGTCCCTTCATTCCCACTTTCTGTCCCTGACATCCCTTCTACTTACTGACACCCAGCCAGGCCTAAATAAATGCAGCATGACCCCCCAGAG
>VYZT01057587.1:32607-85785 GCA_013400735.1 Pomatostomus ruficeps | reverse complement strand
GTAACCTTACCTCAGAGGCAGGTCATAACTTTGCCATAAAATTTCAGGACATTTTCAAAGACCTTAAAATATCTGCTATTGAGCAAATTATGAATGCTTGGTCCAAGAGAAAGAGAGTGAAAATAAATTACAACTCAGTAAAAGGTGCACAGAAGTTCCCTTTCCAGATAGGCACATTTCTAAAATCCTCTCATAAAATTTTTGCTGTTTAAAATGAAATTGAAATCTCTACGTAAAACTAACTGACCAATCACAGATTTTTCCATTGTAGTTAGAGTTGATTTGGAGGCTTACCTTTGTGCTTGAGTGCTATAGCTGTTATCATAGGAATCATAGCTTTGTTCATCATAAGCAGCTCCATAGCCATCATCATACTCCTGAAATGACATAAAGAATATGATATGAACTGCAAGCACACTCCAGAAACAAAGCAGTAAAACCTTGACAGGTAGGCAGAGTAGACGACACTCTCCTGAAATGTATGCATAACAAGTACACCAGGAAGAGGCAAGATCTTAATACTGAGACTACTTCTATCTACAAATCTTAGACTATAATTTCTTTAAAGGTATTTTGAGCTATTGGCAATGTGCTTTAAAAAGATTTTTTCTTAGTTAACACTGCCTTGTGCAGAGACAACACAAACTTTTCATGGCTCCATGTTCTTGAGTCTAAGTGAGCTACTGATCTTCAAGAAAGCTCTGAGAGGCATCTCAGGAATCAAAACATTTAAAAAAACATTGTACAACTGACTTAGGTAGCTGACTTATTTCTGGACAATAAATTCATTATTCTATGTAGACTTTGGATAGGAAAGAACTTCCCTAGAGATAACACCAGTAAGAATGATGGTTTTACTGCTTTGAATGCCCTCTGAATACTCTTCAACTTGTGGGAGTTTAGTACTGAACAAGAAACGAGAAGTAAGGATTTCTTACTTCTCTCCACATCATTCACACTATTTAAGTATATATTCTCACACTCTTCCCAAAACAGCACTGTATTTGAACACCAATTTGAACAAACGTCTAACCCCAGACATACAGGAGTTTAGAGATAAAAACAAGGACAGTAGTGCTGTGTTTTCACAGAGAAGGGTGAGCTACAGAAATGTGAAGAACTGTCATCAATTTACTGTTTTGTCCAATCATACACCTAACTGAGCTAAACACAGGAAAAGCAGAAATGGCACATCCACTGCATTGATTCCAAGGAAATCCTAATATCGAAATATGCCAAAGGCCTCAATGGATATTCAGGAGTATCTTGTCCAGTTTTGCCAGATGAGAAAGACTAATGAGAAGATACTTTGAAGACTGGGGGATCATTTTTCATATAAATATGTGCGTGTAGATATATACATATATAGATATAGACATAGAAATAAAGAAATAAAAATCGTATTTTCTGAATAAGTGTGTATCCAACCCTGGCAATTAAAGAATAAAGCCTCATGAAAGAACCAATGAAAAAGAACATTTAAGAATCTTTCAGCAATGACAGGAAACTAAACCAACAAGCAGTATCAATGAGATAGGGATGACAAATGATGGATTGTCCAACTCTAGTAGGAAACATCTCCAATGACAGGAATCTGTCAGCTTTCTGTAGCAGAAGCCAGGGACATGCTCAGAACAACTGATAGTAAACTGAATTTCCTATGAGATTTTAGCAAGTTTTCCAGTAATTTGGAACTGCTTTTATGGAAAACAGGCAAGCTGCCTATCAATAGAGCTTCACCCTGCTAGATCAGTGCACGTGATTGTCTCCCAGCAGCGATTAGAAGGGTGTCTCTGCATATTTGCCAGCCCAGTTGAGTGAGCTTAGTCATTGGTTTGGAAGAAGAATCTAGGATTCTTTCAGCTGTTGCCTGTGTGGAGATCCATGGATAAACAGTCGCTCTTAAAAGGAAATGCATTTTCTCTTTCAGTAATTCACTGCCTCTGAAACTAAAAATTAAAACAAACTCTTAGGATTTTCTTGCCCATCAGATACGGATTCTTCTTGATAAGCCACAGACTAACTCCCAAGCCCACTGCCTCCTGGTACCCATTCCAAACAGGCATTTTATTACTTACTGATGCAATACCAAACATCTGTTAACAATACGGACCCTGACTAACAACAGAAGCTGCCTGAGCCCATTTATTTGCTCTGTTCCAGAACATTTACGCAACATTTGGTCTCCTCTCAGAGACTCTCCCAACTGTGAATCAGCCATCCCCTAAGAGGGGCTTCCAAACTTTCAACTGGGCACATCCAGCAGTGGCAACAAATGAAAGCAAAGGACTGAAATTAACCTTTTAACAGGTTAGGAAAGCTTTGCCATGAAGGAGTCATTAGAGAACTCTTAAGTAATCAGTCCTCTCATTCACATTTCTGTTAACTATTTTACTAAAAAAATGGATCATGAAGAAAACATGGTAAGAGACTACTTTGATGGTGTATCTATGACGTCTTGAAAACAAAAGAACAAAATAAATTTGAAATGAGAAGATCCTTCATAAGATGTTCAGAAGAAAAAAAAAAGGAAAATTTTGAGGAAGTCTGTTCCATATCAGACAGAACTGTTTCTAGTATTAGCGCTTCTCTTCCAGAGAACTTTTACCCAGATTTCATTATTATTCACCACTTTGTGTGTTAACAAGTTGACAACTGCTGAAATTAAGCTGAAATTATTAAAAATAATGCATTATGATATTGTTGAAGGTGGTTGTTAGAAGTCTTGTATGGAAAGATATCTGATTTGTGGTTTATATGTGGGAATCCTGTCACTTAGAATTAAAATAGTCAACCTGTGCTTTTGAGATTACTCTCATCTGCTTAAATAGATCAATTATCTATTATTGATCTATTCCACAGCGTCACAGAATTTTTTGGGTTGGAAGGGACCTTAATGACCATCTTGTTCCACCCCATCATGGACAGGGACACCTTCCATGTGTCCAGACCAGCCCAGGTTGTTCAGAGCCCTGTCCAACCTGGCCTTGAGCACTCCCAGGGATGGGGCAGCCACAGCTTCTCAGGGCAGCCCGTGCCAGTGCCTCACCACCCTCACAGGAAAGAATTTCTCCCTAATATTTACAGTTATAAACCTCAAAGTTTACACTAAAAGCAAGATAAACATGTGCAACATGCTCCAAAAATAGAACGGGTTTGCTCTCAATAGCTTGTTCTGTTAAGAAATAAGAGATTCAAATTCCAAAATAAGTGTTTGCTCTGCACGATTCCTTTGAAGTAGCAATTAGGCAGGAGCAGCTGAAGTATGTTTCAGAGCTTTCCCTGAACTAGGTCTGACAGTATTTGCTCTTAGTCATGCAGTATTTGAAAACTTTCTCTTTCAAGAGGTTACAAATAAGGTCAACCAAGACAGAATTTTTTACGTTTTAAATTAAATCCACAGAACTCGAGCATTTTCTTTATGAATCAGACCTCAAGTGGCTTCAGTGAATGTTTTCTATATTTTTGGTATTTAGGTGGAATATCCTTGGCCATCTGGCATGTTTCAGTACTATAAAACACCAGGCTAACTTAAATGAAAATAACTATTATTTTTACACATCTATAATGAAAATGGAAAGGACTGAACTTACATGCACAGAAATCCTGTACTAAAGCACACCTTTGCACTAAGTACATTCTACTAAGCCCAACCACTGCTAAGACAGATTTCTTTCTATGTAATAATAAAAGAATTACACCTTCATAAGAATCTTCTCATTACATTTTTCCTGCTGATTTTTGGGCATCTTTCAGGTACTTACAAAAGCATTCACTTTTACATTTAAAGCCATTATTCTTCTTCACATGGATGACAGTGTCTGTATTCCTTCTACCTACTAAATGTAATACAATGAACTTCCCTCTCTATTCATACTACATATGTCTATAAATAGTTTTTCCTAAAAGTACTCAGATATCAGAAAGTTTTCTGGCAAACCCATAGTTCATCTCCTACTTCAAAACCCAAAAGCCTGCACCAGATCATGTCTTCGTTCCATGAACAGAAGCCTTTTCTTTGTTATTCATTATTCTACTTTTCAGGATAACCTAGAAAATGTAACTCTTATCAGATTTAGTCTGATCAAAAGGCAGCAAGTGTGCTGAACAGTCTGTGCTTACTACAGAAAGGCAGGGGAAAAAGAGCTGAAAATGCTGAAGTCCTCTTAAACTACAGGTATTTATCACCCAACATTTGAAGTATCCACCAGGAAAGTATCAAGAGCAACTGTCTTGACCTCAGGTTTAAGAATCTTCCCCCAAAGTAACAGAACAGCTGGAGTTACAACACAGATCATCCGAAAAGAATATGAAACTACTGTGTAAAATCTCAAAGCTTATTACTAAAGTGCTTTATTAAGCCAACCTATATGCATTTCTACTTAAAGTGAGCTTCTGCCTGCAGTGGTCTCAATGATAGTGCCCACAGGTGACATAAATCCAAAGAGCAGCACTGGTAGCTGTAATTGCTCCGTGTAAAGTACAGACATTTTTCATTAACAGAATCAAAGGCAAAGTGTAAATATGCACCCTTCAAATATATTCAGTTACTATCATGGGTCAAAAAATGCTAAAAACGATCTCTGCCAAAACCTCTGCACTCCCCAAAACATTATAAATCATGCTAAGCCTTGCTCATCAGTGCTTTTTAATTACAACAGTACTCTAAACAGACCCTTGCTAGAGTAGAATAGGAAATGGTGGTTTTAAATTGTAATCTGCTGGCAGTGACAGTGACAGACTACTGTTTGGACCCTCTTTAAGGAAAATGAACAATGTTTCAAGCAACAAGAGAGGGAAACAGAAAGAAAGAAGAGGGTAAAAGTGGCCTTTAACAAAAAGGCCATTTGCAGCGCTGGGAAAAAAAAATCGTGAAATCAATAAGGAATCAATTTTCCAGCTGTTCCCATCTAAGGAAATCCATCCAAGGGAAAACAAAAAGGCCGTTACTACTACATCTAAAAGACTGTGGTTTCTTTTTCTTCATCATTCTCTGAAATTAATACTTATACCACTACTTTATCCCAGAATACTTGAGGAACATACTCCTTTTAGATGAAAAGTATCAAAAAAAAAAAAAAATGTTTGCACAGAGATTAACTTGAAGGAGAAAACACAAAACAACATCAGTGCAGTGCAATGAACTTTTCTTGGCAAATTAGAACTGTAAAGGGAAGGAACAGCCATTTTGTTACGTGAGAATAACATCCCCCCCTCATTTAATCAACAGGGAATATGGGGCAATCAAAACAAAGATGGGTAGCTACAACCATCTAAAGTCTGAGTGCCAACATCAAGGCCATTAGCAGCAAACATGCACAGACTGTAAGCTCTTATTTTGGAGATTTTCATGTTTTCATCCAGAAGGAGCCTAGTGCATATCCAAGCAGAACAAATAAGGTATTCCTGGAATGAGAGATGTAGGAGTGGATTGTTTTTCATGCACCTCAGAAAAACCCTGAGGAGAGGAGTTGCTAATGAACATAGACAGCAACATTTAAACCAAATTACTATCAGACCAAAACAAGTCTGGTTTTCTATACACAACAGCAGGCAGCAGTGTAAGAATCAGGAGGAGTCATGCTCATTCAAGAATACCAAGTTTCAGATAAGCAGCTTAAACTAAAATACTTTGAAATTAATTTAATAGGAACTTAATAGGTGAACTTTGAGATAGGCAAGGGGAAAAGCTGTTCAGCCTTTTCTCCAAAACATTCCGGTGTTTCCAGAGCCAATGTCACTCTGGCTCCTGGCAAAATGGAAACATTTTACATTCTCTCTCCATCTTACCCCCAAAACCCCAGACAAGATAAAGAATTCAAAATTAAATGAAACAGTTAATTAAAGGGCTTAAAATATGAAACCTTTTTTTTTTTTTTTACATTTTTCTCTTCTTGCCTGTCCTATTTACTATGAAAAAGAACATTGGATTGGGAAGAAAAAGCCAAGAAATAATTCATCTTATGAACTTGCTTTCCAAAAGTCTTACTTGAATTCACCCTGAATTTAAGAATAGTGTTAGCACTTCTGAAAAGCCAGAACTCAGTAAACACACTGCTTAAAAAATGGTGCAATACCTAAATGGAAACCTCAACATCATCCACAGAGGGGAACAGGGACAGCACAGCCAAAAGGTAATTTCTCTAGTTCTTAGAGACTGAAGCTAATTCAAGCCTTTTTCCAGGAACCCAAACAAAAAGCTTCACATTCAAAACAACTAAGCAAATAAACCCACTGATTTAAAATGCTGCATGTCATTAGGAAGCTATCAACATTCACAAGACCAAAGTAAATTACAACATGGTGTAAATCTTGCAAAGTGACACTGAAATTATATTTGAACTCCATTCAAGAATCTAAATTCTTTTCGAAGTCTTACATCATCTGGACTAGCCCATACTTTCACTAATATTTTGCTACCTCAACTTCAAGAAGCCTTTATTTGTAAATAAAAAAATTGGGGGTTTATATATCGCATACAGTGTTTTTCCTCTATTTTTCCTACAGATCTTTCCTTCTTCAACCCCAAACAGCAAGTGAATGTTAATGAGAAAACTCTACTTTAAAAACAGTTCACCATGCCAAATCAGCAGTGTATTAATAGCTCCAAGAAATTGCTTCCACATTAATCCTAATTTTCAGTTTTTCAAAATCTAAATTAATTATGATCTCAATAGGGAGACAGGGAATTCAAGCCTAAGGCTGAAGATTGAAACAGAATTTTCATTGGCTTTCTAAGAAAGTGAACTAAATAACAGGCTATAGGTTTTTCAATGGAATGGGCTCTCCCCCATAAATAGTAAGACTTTGCAATCATTCTTTTCACTAATGGATACCTACATTCATATTTTGTAATAATCACTGGACGATGAAATGAATTTCTTAGCCATCCAGCTAAATATTATTTGTGAACCAACTTTCCCTAAGGCTTACCACAAATTTATAGAATTTCTTGCAAAACTAAAAGGATAGGAACCACTGTGTATGCCGGGACAGTATCCTGGTGGTCAGCACATCATCTCCAGAGAGAACCACGGGAATATCAGTATTTGGAACAGGAATTTGAACCACTGGCCTTCCACTACTGTAAAAATACTGAGATTTCAATTACAAAGAGAGAGAGAGAGAGCAACACATCTGCTCAGTATTTTGGGTGAGATCTTGTTAGACAGCAGGTTATGGTAACGTCTTTCGGGTCTTCCCCATTTCTCATGGGAAACAGAACAAGCGTAGTCTCAAACTACTGTAATATCTATAATACACATGCACTTCACAGCACACATATACTGTTAATTATAGTCTCATAATAGACTTAGCGTGAGAATTACAATCTTAAGTCTGATGTCTGGTTTGTTCACCAGTTAAAGCAATGTATTTCTGGAAATATCCAGAAATGAATGCTTCAGGCACTACAAAGCTTAAACATCCCTAATCTTTATGGTTTCGCAGAAACCAGAAACAACTAAATGTAGATTTTAAGGAGTAGATTTTGAAGTTTGTTGTTATCAGTAACTTTTTGGCATCCAGCTGTTTTGTACATCCTTCTAGTAGCCTGTATCTGTATCTAAGTTAAAATAATCTTCACATCTGATTGAAAATAATTCACAATGCTCTCTTCCCAGTTACAATTTCCTTAACATTAGAAAGGCTCCCTGGTCCCTTATTGGCAGACATTCCATCTGAGTTGCATTTCTTAATACACAAGGCAATGTCACTGAAGCATTAGCTGCTAGAAATTATGCATGCGGTCAGTGCATTAGAAAACTCTGCCACTGAGTTAACCCTTGTCTGAACACAAGAAAACATCAATAAAATGGCCACAAACAGAAATAACAGCTCTGCCACAAATCTTCCACAAAACTGGGAGGAATACTTAGATCTGACTGCCTTCCAAAGTAGTGCTGAAGCAAGTCTTGGCCATAACATGCTAGACTGATGAGTTATTTTCTCAGTGTAGATATTCCACATTGCCAGAGCAACAGGTTTTAAATCCATGTTTAAAGTTCTTAATGCCTAAAAATCTGATTATGAACTCAGATAAAACTGACTTTGCATTTAACACAATTAAGCAGCCAAAACAGGATTTGACATGGCATCATCACAAATATATTCATGCAAAGCACAGAAGTGAAAGACTGGCAGAATGTTTGTAAAATATTTGCCTTTGTAAAATGAAAACAGCATCAAATAAAAATCTACTCCCAAAAAGCTTCAGTCCCATTGCTGTGTTGCTAATTTGGAAAAAAGCCTCAGAGGTCGGAAGCTGCTAGGAAGACGACAGCTGTACAAGGCCAAGAGCAGTAAATGTTACACAACAGTAACTGAGACTGAGCAGTTCTGTTCTAACCTGTTTGACTCAAGATTCGCTAAGGAATTGACTTTACACTGTTACTAATTTCCTGCTTATTGGAAAATTATGGAAAAGCTTAAAATTTTCAGCTAGTAGTTAAATACAGTTTCTATTTCTTATTTTAGTGGAAAACATTGTCAGCTTAAAAATACATTAAATATATTTATCTATTACACAGTACAGTTCAATGAGTAGAGGAAAGTTATCAATTAAGAGAAAAATGTCCCTGAAACCACCTGTAAGTGCTCCAATAAATGTAGCATCCACCTAGCATGTTTTTCCTTATCCAATATTACAAAAATAATCCTGGCCATGCTCCACACATCACAATAGATTTTCTCCTGACCCGAGCAGTTGAAGAAATGAACATGAGAGTCCTGGTACCCTTCAGAGAAAGTTCATCACAGCAAACAGACCACTGGGGCCAGAACAGCGAGTATAAAGCTGGCTGGTTATAGAGGCCTGAATTTTTCCTACCTAAGATGATGCTACAGCTATTCAAGAGTCAGTCTTCAGAGAAAATGATAAGGAACTGTCATTTAGTGGCTTCAAGAGCTTCACCATGGTACTAACAGTGGGTTGGGGTCTCAGGAGGAACAAGTCCTGGGGCTGAGACTCATATGTAAGTGAGACTGGCAACAGTGGAGTGAGAAAACTACTTATACAGAACTGGGAAAATGTGCAAATATTGCTGCTAGTCCAGTGTGGTGTGTGACTTGTGCAGAGGAAACCAAAGTATTCAAAGGCCAACGCTGCAAAGATCCCAGAATGCTGACAGAAAACAGAGGCAGCTCACTCAGAGTAGAGCTTTCTGTAATGGGTAAGATTCTGGAACACCTCCCTGTGGGCTCTAAACACAGGACAGCAATGTTCACATACTTTTCTTGATCTTGAGCCCACATTAAAATGGATCTCAAATTAATGACTTTTTGCCTATGCCATTTTTCCCACGTGAAATAATGCCTCCAGAAGTAACCCTTTCAATTTTTCAGAATGAAATAGGCATTCTCCTCCCCATTTTGACGATAACTTTTAAAAAAACCAAACAGCTACTTAATCACGAAGAGGAAGGAGAAAGATCAGGATAAGCGGGAGGCAGAACTGAGTTACTCACAGGTGTTAAAAATTCATTGGTTTCAAGGACTACACAGAGTTAGCAAAGGGAGTGAAGGAAAAGGGAAGCTGTTTGTAATTCATTGTCTGCAACAAGGTGGATTTAATAGCACTCAACAGAGGAAATGGGCAAGGACTTTAAATACTGAAATTCCTGAATCACCTTTGAGATATTCAGAGTTACAGGAGTGAGTGGTTCAAAGCTTCCACCCGCACACAGTTTGTTTCCTCCTGAACTGGCACCGTCTCACATCAGTTTAATGAGTACAAAGCAAAGGCTTGTAAGCCTAAGGGAATGAAAAGCTTCATGAATCCTAAGGACTTTCCAATTAGATTGACACTGACTGGACACCAGGTACCCACCAAAGCTGCTCTGTCACTCCCCTCCTCATGTGGACAGGGGAGAGAAACCATAACAGGAGTCTCCTGGCTCAAGATAAGAGCAGAGAGAGATCACTCACCAGTTACTGTCACAGGCAAAACAGACCCAACTGGGGGAAATCAACTTATTACCACTGAAATCAGAGTAGGATGATGAGAAATAAAAACTAAATTTGGCAACACTTTCCCCCACACTCTTCTGTTCTTTCCCAGCCTCAACTTGACTCCAAAATTCTCTACCTCCTCCCTCACAGCAGTGCAGGGGGATGGGAATGGGGGCTGTGCTGAGGTCACCACACGTTGTCTCTGCACGTTCCTCCCCAGGGACAGGACATCTCACACTCTTCACCTGCTCCAGCATCAGTTCCCTCCCATGGAGACAGTCCAACACAAACTTCTCCAACGTGAGCCCTTCCCTTGGGCTGCAGTTTCTCATGAACTTTTTCCCCCTTTTTCTTAAATACCTTGTCCCAGAGGCAGTACCACCATTGCTGCTGGGCTTGGCCTTGGTCAACAGCAGGACTATCTCAGAGCTGGCTGGCACTGGCTCTGCTGGACACGGGGGAAGCTTCCAGAAGCCACCCTTGCACTCCTCTGCTACCAAAGCCTGGCCACACAAACCCAATACACTTCTAAAGGTTGCTCTGTAACCTCTCTGGATATCTCAGTCTCCAAAGCTCTGATGGTGCTTAAAGTAACCTGTGGTACCCCCCAGTATTTCTGATGTTCTCATTCTACAGACACTTCTCAATCAACAAGAACTTATTCTGTTCAGATTGGCAAACTCATGCTTTAATATCAGGTATAACTAAACAGGAATTAATAAAGAAGGGGCAGAAACACTACTGATTCCTACTATGCTCCCTTAACCTGTAAAAGACACAGTTAAGGCACTCTGGTAAGGTACTGCAAATGGACAGGTAAAAACATATCGAGCATCAAATTTAACACTGACCATGAAATACACCAATGGCTCATGTCCCTGCTAAACGTTCTTCTAAAGAAAAAATGGACCATCTAGCACTGCTTTATCAACTACAGCTTTAAGTACTATATCTATCTATCTCACTGTATCTATCCTAGCTAAGGTATCTTGTTTGGAAGATAAGTGATCCAGTTCTAAAGAACATTCTTTTTATAAGTTATTTAGCACAGCACGATTTTTCTGTACAGTGCTATTTTCTAATTATTCTCTCAGAAGTGAAGCATACATCAGGATACTGAGTCAAACAGCTGTTACTTCCATGCCACTTCTATAGACACATGCTATAAATAGCAGATTATATATAAATACTCAAAAAGGTTTATATTCTACCATCTCTGTGTGTGTTCTAGAATGTATGTCCTGGAAACAGGCTGTTCAATGAGGACTGATTCCTTTGAAAGCATTGTGAGAGAACCACTTCTTTGCAGTGCCCACTTTGACTAGTCAAGTATAGCCAGGGGAAATTTAGGCATGTTGTTAAAGTATTCTTCCTCAAAATTAATGAACTACATTAACTTCTTCTGAATTGTTCAGTTATATGCATAAATGTTTACATTAGCTACATTAAACATCTTTCTGAATAAAGCTATAAGTGTTTAATAAAAAACTGGGTTTCTGCCAAAATGACAAAAGCTGGTATTTGATTTAGAGGGTTTTGGTGGGGAGCTTTGAAAGAAGAAAAGCCTGGGTAGGTGAAAGAAAGGCTTAGAGAAGAGCAAAAAATGTCTAAATAGCAAAACCATTTTCAGGAACGCAGGATCTCCTTTTTTTGTTAATCTAAACAACAGAGACAAAGTCCAGACACACTTGGCTGTAAAGAGGGCACACTAAAAGCTTTAGTATGTATAAAACATTAAAAGCATTGTCCTTGAAGGTATTATTTCTCTATAAGACTAAATTCATTTTTATCACTATAGTTTTAATGATCTTTTTTCTCCATCTTACCGCTCTGTCAGTTCAATTTAAGTTTTCCTAACAATTCGTAACTGTGTAATTTTGTCATATACAACATAAAAAGTATTTTGATATGATTCTAATGTTTAATACAATAAAATCAGGATGAATATGTATGGCTTATTGAGATACACTGTGCACTGCTAAAATTTTAGGATTAGTTCTGAAGCTTTCATAAAAATATTTTACTTGTCTAATCATTAAACAACTATATGACCACAAAGATAGGCTTAGGAAGGAAGATTAGAATATTATTCTGTTTTAGTTGAGAATTAAAAGTCTACAACACCATGATTTTTCAGATTTTTTGGGAACCAGAAACCTAATATAAAACATTTAAGAGGTACATAACTATTTTGCCAAATGCACTGTGTCTTTATGGTGGTATATACATACAACCTGATTTTTTTTAAAATGAAACAGTTCAAGTCTGAACGGGTAGAGAGAGATGACCACATTTGCCGTAGATGCTGGGTGTAGGACTTATTTGGGTGCTAATTACAGAGATAGTACAGAGTTCTGGAGGGATCTCCTCTCTCCAGACTGCCCACACTCCATGCACAGCACATCCACAGCTCCACTCACGTATTCCCCGTAGGTCTCCTGGGCCGGGGGTGGCGGCAGGGGCCGGTACCCTGCAGGGGGAGGAACTCCTCGTGCTCTGGGTGCCAGAAGTCCCCGGCTCCGACTGACTGGTCCTCTGCTGGGAGGGACTCCCCGGGGAGCTGGTGCCCCTCTGGGCACTCCTGCTGGTGGTGGAGGCACTCCCCCACGGCCCCTGTGAACACACGGATCACTCACCATTAGCACTGTACCCAGAGCCTCCCTTCCAACACCTCCCTCCCCCACACCATGACAGTTTTGCTTTGCTACAGCCAGAAAAAGTCTAGAAGAGATTTAGAGTTTGTCATTTCTCTGTAGGCTTAAATCCGATTACGCGCATTATGCAGAAAATGCTGGAAGATACAAACTAGACATGGGGTTCAGTGATGATCCTTGCACTGACTTGAGTCATTCTCACATACACAGACACACTCAAAACAATCTGCTGGAATCAGTCAACTTCACTAGAGTCTCACTTCTGGTACGTGAAATCACAACCACAGAATAACAGCTTCACTTGAAGGTGTCAGGCTATATCGTACTCAAACCCTGCACAGGGGAATCAGTTGCCACTCCCTTCTGATCCTGTGAAAGCTTCTGAACACAACCCAAAAATCACATTGTATGTGAGATACAGAGTGGGTCACAAAAAACACGTTTTCTTCTGCTTCTGAAGAGATTTTCTGCTGTTTCAGGAAACATTCAAACATGTAATAAATGTGCAGGGTGGTTATAGGATATAACCTGATGTCCCACATGTATTTCAAACACTTAACAGTATATTTGGTCTAAAAATTCTGAAAGCATAATAAGCATTAACTTGCATTCCATTACTTTGGACACTTAACATATGGATGAAAAATATGAGACTTCAGTTGAACCAGTTTTCAAAAAACATTTGATCCATTCAGAGGTGGGTTTTCCTCCTGCCTCCCAGTAGTAAAGGGAGAGACTTAAGAGTTACAATCTGTGAGAAATTTGCATCCTTTACTCTCTTTTAAACAGGACATCTAAAACATTGCTAATAGGCATCTCCTTTTAAAAGGAGATCATTTCACCCCATGGACTATAACTGAGTCTGAATGACTGCTGTGGGCAAATAGAATTGTTCCAAAGAAGTCAGGACTTGATCATACACTCTAACAGATACATAGAAGGAAACAAGGCACAAGCTCTACCCTATCTCTCTACCGGTCAAGCCATTCTCTAACTAATCTCAAGAGTAGTAATTGAGTAAAAATACTCTGTCCTGATTTCAGTCAGAATTTCCAAGTTGAACAGTATTGTAAAGATCCTGATTTGGCCTTAAGATTTCCTATCCCATTTCATACAAGTCGTATAATTTCACATCAATAAACTAATCAGAAAACAAGGCAATCATTTTATCATGAATAAGTAGTATTTCAAAAACTGCATCACTGAATGAGGAATGCAAAAGAAAAAAAAAAAAAGTAAAGATAAAACCAGGATCGATTTTATTAATTTTAATTACTGATCAAAACACAGTCACAAAGTATTTTAAACAAGCCTAGAGAGTAAGTAATTTAAAACTGTGCTTATTACTTGATTTTGGCTAATCTGTAGAATGCCTCCTCAGGACAGGGTACCAGCTGCTTATTTGACTTCATTGTAGTGGGGGCAGGGGTGAGCAGTGAAGTTCCCAGACACAGCCTGCTGAAGTAATATAAAGAAATAGCAAATGTGATACTTTCCAAGAGAAGCCAGAGAATGGGAAATGAACCTAAGTGGCATAGATGATAGTCAATACCAGGTCAAAAAAAAAGAAAAAGGTCAGTAAAAAGATTCAAGAATCACTAGGCATAATCATGACAGCATCCTTCAGGCAGGGTGCAAGTGAAAACAGGAAATGGGACATGCGGAAAAACATGGAAAAACATTTAAGGGGAAAAAAAAGGTACAGTTTTTCAAGCTAGCATAGATTTATTCTTGAGAAGTAATAGAACATCAGATCCATGTGATGAGGTCTTTTCTGGATTTCAAAAAACAGTTAATAGGATTGGAATGGTGATGAGTGGGAAATAATATTTCTCTTATAATACGAGATAATTTATGATCTTAACTTTTCATAACTTTGTTCATTCTTCCTACAGGAAGTCTTAATCTGAGATGTATGGTTCTCATGGTTACTGTACCAGGCTGGAGGAGACTGGAAAGGCACCGAGATAGAAAACCTGGTGACAGGAGAGTTCAATCACTACCACACAGATTTGAGTTGTATCAGGTCATGATGCTAAGAGGAAATTTTTAGAAAGTGTAAATTCTTATTTCTTTAAGAAGTTAACGGAGAACTAAAGAAGCTTGATGGACATTTACAATGAACAGACTCAAAATATTGAGGAACCGCTTGAACAGGAACCTTTGCACACCTTTGCAAAAACAACAGATCTGTTCAGGTATTGCTTAATATGAAAAGGACAGCTACACATTATGTTTTAAAATGTTTAGAAGAGTGAAATATATATATACACATGATATGGGAAGACAGAAGTGCTGCAGGAAGTCAAAGCAAGTACACAACAATCATCAAAAAAGAGAAATCATGAGGAAGGGCAATAGGAGCTCAGCAAGGCTAGAACAGGTTTTAAAAGAGGTATCACTTGAAATGCTGAACCCAGCTCTAACCTCAAAGGAAGAATGCTAATAAAACAAAATACTCAGAAAAGCAGGTCCAAGACAACTGAAGTCCTTCAATCCTCCCAGAATCAGGAAGCCTCCCAGAGTGAGCCTCAATCAGTAGCGCAGACCAGTCTGTATATATGAATATCTACATGCACCGTAGGTTTTTTGCTACACAATCAAGGAAGACTGGACAAGGATCTCATGGTAGAACTGTTCTTACAGTAAACCACTGGATAGTGCTGCCAATGCTTCAGAGACAAATTACAGAACAAAAGGAACAAATAAAAGTACGTGCACTATTTTTCCATTAAATACAACAGAGGTTCAGATACCTACTCCAATCTGTAGCTGAATCCCAACCTGAATGTTTTAGAAAAGAATAGCTAAAAGAGCCAGTTTACAGGAGGGGACACTTGGGAGTTAATACATGCACACATTTATTTATATATATATTTATATAACTGTTACACAAACCAGTAAGTTCTGCACTATGCCTATAGACTATCTATAATTAAAACTGGCTCAGAGGTCAGGACACTAAAAAATACAATTTTAAGAAATATAAGCATACACACAAAACTTCACTACTGAACTGTGTGTATTCACAGACTTGTTTCCTAACTCAACTTCTTTCCTAATTAAAAAAAAACCCCAAACAAAATAACTGCAAGTGCATCAGAAACTATGTCAAAGATGACGAGCAGTCTTGAACCGTTCACATATCGGGAACAATTAAGTAGATTAAGGCACTTCATGCTACAAATGACAACTGAGGCTTATCTGATGGATCCAACAGAAACATCAAAGGAATGGACAAGGCTGAGGGGTGCCCTCAGCACAATCCACACCTTCCTCAAGGGGAGCAGTGCAACAGCAGGTGCTGGGCCCCTCTCTGGTGGCCAACAATAGGACAGAACAAAACTGAATGAAGGTGATTTTGAAATTTTGCTCTTTCACTTTCTTGGGCTTTCCATCTCCTAATCAACTACTTTTGAGGGGTATACATCTACTTCTTAGGCCTCTGAAGGAACTGCACAGGGGGTCTGTTCTCTACACCTTCTCTTATACAGCTATCTCACCTATAAAATAAGAAACCTTTGTGCAACTGCTAATAATTAGAACAATTCTTCTACATATTTCATCCAAATCAAGACATCTCAGCTCTGTTATTGCACTCAGAGATACCTTACAATCAAATCAACTTCTCATGGCTTCTAGACCATTTCCACTGCTTGCTTCTTTGCCCAAAGACATCATTCTGCAAGCCAAATTTTAGGTGCCACCAACTCTCCCTGTCTTTGCTAACAGACTGCTGATTAGTTTTATTTTATTTACAAAACCCTTATAAAAAGTTACACATTATCAAAAGTCATTTGTCAGCGCATGTCAGCCTTGATTACCAGCTTATATTCTGAAATACAAGAAAGGGTTTTTTTACCTTTATATTCCCTCCTCTCTAACATGACCTCTGTCCCTGTCAGAAATCTTTTGAATGTCCTCAATAAGAACCCCTCATGAGTAACAACCCATAAAAACTTCATACAGTGCTGAGTCCATATATCCAGGCTAATGGCATGCACAAATAAGCACTGAACCTCCAACAGATCTGTCTCCAAATTTTGATTGTGCAAATACTTTGAAACAGGGTTAAAGTGTCTTTTTTCATAACTGGTGAAATAAAAAGGTCCTTGCCAGTAACCTCTCAGAGATGACACTGCAGTACACGACTACCAGAACATCACAGGGGACATTAGTGTTTGATTTTCTTTTTGCTACGTTTTAGAGAAAAACTCTAAGTGCCTATTAAATGCAATTTCTATCAAACACACACTAGTACTTAATTACTGGCAGTAAACACACTCAGCAAATCCTACCTCCTAGCCAGGTGCTGTTCATTTCACTTCCATACAGGCTTTAGCAACAAAATGATCATCTATGCACTTGAGTCCATTGTGCCATGCTCTCAAAGAAACATTTTACTGCCAGATTATTACTGCTTCAAGAAAATTTGAAATACTTGTTTCATTGTTATGATCACTTTGGGTTTGATTTACCTGAATTTATTATCTGGCAGTGGTAAATCCAGGGAAGGAAGTTAACCCTTCACCATAAAACACACAAATAATTTAGATCGTTAAATTCTGAATAGTTTTATTGTCAAAGTTAGGTAATTATCTTGTAGGCTCTGCATTAAATAAGGCTCTTAAATCTGGGTACCATGGACTAGACTAAGTAAAGCAAATCCCAGTAGCTCATTTAATATCTTTTGTTTCACTACAAAATGGAAGGAATAATCTAATGTATCTCACATATCCCATCATCCCTTGAAGATACTGTCATGAAAGCTGTTTTGTTGGAATCTAACTCTCATCCCATGACCTTATTTCATTACTTATACTTGCAATTCAGTATATGAGGAATAATAAAATACAAAGTGAAGCACAATTTCTATAGAACTATAAACACACTTGAAATGGGGAGAAAAAGCCTCTAACAAAAGTGTCAGAAGGTGCTGAGGTGATTTGTAAACACTGTGGAGTAACGATAGAAGATGGTTAATGTCTAAAAATGTGCAAAATCCACCTTACTGTGTCCAGTTACAGTATAACTAATGTATTGAATTTTGTGATTAGCATCTCATTGTTTGAACCAAGTTTAATGTGTGTAAAAACATTCTCAAGAAAACCTAATACCAAAATCTAATACCACATAGAACTATGCTACACCATGTTAGACCCAAAATATTTGTGAGTGTTCAGAAGGAATTCACAAGTACTAATCTAGTAATTGATTCCCACTAAAATAGGATTTTACCAACACATACAACTTAGATACTTCCTCTTTGGCCTTTGTTAGCAATAATATTTGACATCTCTGCTTTCTAGTAGACTCATAGTGTTTCTAGGATTTATTTCCAGCAAACTAAGTTACTGCCCTTGGCCACAGTTACAGGCACAGCATCTCACACTCATCTCCAGCTGCCCTCAGCAAAAGCCACTTTCTCATCATCTCATTTAGCACTTTCTCCACTCTAGAATCACAGTGATTTTTATTTCAAGTTTCACCTTTCATTGGATGGCTGAATTAGTAAAATTATTCTGATCACGAAATCACAACTAGAGTCAGCTCACAGCTTTCCCTCACTTTTAGTGAAACAAAAATCGAAACAGTTTATGGTATGAAGATCCTTTTCACTATCTCCCCTGCAGAAACATTAAATGGAAGAATAGCTTTAAAATAAAAATACTTGTAAAATTTAGGACCAGTTCTTGAATACTATATTTACTTAATGAGGAAACACTTGGAATTCTTTAATTTCAGGCTTCACAGTTCTATATATCTGGAGGGATTTACACTGTTCAATAAATAGATCTAACAAATTTGGTTACCAGATGTTGATATATTTTCTTAATTTGAGCACAGCCACCTACATTCAATGTTCCCTAAACAGTGAATATTTTTGTTTTATATTAGACATCTGAAAAATAACAGACCTGTTATTTTGGTGCTGGCATTTAAAAATACTAAAACACTGATATCCAGATACACCCAGAACTCTGATTCCTGCCTTTTCATCTTTCTTGAAAAAAAGAAGTCACCATTGAGTTAACACTCTTACATAAGTTTTACTTTGTATTTCTGTTTTAAAACAGTAATATAAATGTTCATGTTTCAATTTTGTGAAAAATGGGAGATCACAAAACTAAAACAAAACACAGTGAACATTAATAATACCTGCCTTGGGCCTAGATCCTGAACTGGCTTTGTCAAATATTTCTTTTGTGCTACAGAATATTTTGCACTTCACAACCTACACGTTCTCAACAAAAAGTTATTTTTTAAAAAAAGAAACCAGTTGATTCCAGACATATGGCAGGAAAACAACTGGAAGTTGTGAACACACTGTGGCAGTCACATCAGCTCGTTTTACTGCTAACATGTAAGACAGCAAGTTCTAACTTATAACTTCTGTAGCAGTTTATTTTTTCCCCAGACAGAATGACAGTCATTCAACCATTAGAATCCCAGCCATGCATAGACTGAAATATGAATAATAAATGGGGAAAGTTAAAAAAACCTCCACACCCTCATGAAAGCATAAACTAGAAATCTGCCATTTCTTGAATGAGACTATTGATAGATAATGGCTTTATGACAAATTACTTTCTTCTCCCTCACCTTAATGAAACCAAAATACCTGTTTTCAAATACAACCTCCCTCAGTCTGGGAAGTGAACTCAGCCAGCTCTCCCTTACTGTGGCCTTTCAATACCTAAGTGGAGCTGCTTATAAGTAAAAGAGAGTAATTTTATCAGGGTCTGTACTGATGGGACAAGGGACAACAGCTTTCAACTGAAGAGGGCATGTTGAGATTGGACATAAGGAAGAAATTTATGATGAGGGTGGTGAGACAGCATTGGCACAGGCTGCCCAGAGAAATTGCAGAAGCCCCATCCATCCCTGCAAGTGTTCAAGGCCAGGTTGGGACTTTCAGAAATCTGGTCTAGTGGCAGGAGTCCAGCCCATGGCAGGAGATGAAATGAGATGGTCTTTAAAGATCCCTTCCAACCCAAACCATTCTGGGATTCTAGCACTGATTTTTAGCTAAAAGTGACATGAACTGGGTCCCCCTATGCCACTCCAAGGTATCAAAGAACTTTGAGCCATATTCTTAGACTTAGTATTATCATCCTCTAGAATTTCACTTTTTCTAAAATGTCTTAGTTGGAGTCAGAATTGAGTGATCCTTGAATCTTATTTTTGTTCTTAAAATAGTGGAAAGTTTTAGAGAGGAAATACTGCTTTAGTTGCAAAACCTCCTTACAGTTGTACATTAACATATTTGGGTTTGGGTTGGAAGGGACCTTAAAGATGATCTAATTCCAACCCAGCTGCCATGGGCAGGGACACCTTCCACTAGAATATGTATATGTTAACATATGTATATTTTAAGTCTTTAGTTAATCAGAAGTCAGAATTCACATTTTGGTTGCTGTCATTTATAATGCACCGATTCAGGATGGGAATACAAATGCACTAAAGAAACACTGATTCCTAAAGAATTACACATTCTAGCTTCTCACCGTAACAGCAACACATTAAACACCATGGATCCTCTAAGCTTGCTAGCACAATAAATTACAAAGCAACTGGTATGATCATTTCATGCAGTTGTCTCCAAAAAAAATATTAAGAACATCATAATAAAAACAATGGAATGGAAGCCAGACTTTCCCCACTTTCCCTTCTTGAACAGAAGACGGGTTATGCCAAAATAGTTTGTGTTCAGCGTGAAAACTACAGAAAACAGACGTGCTGTGATTACATCTGAAGGTCATCTTTAACAGTATTAGGGACAAAAACTGGGGGCAAGGTGCAGGGAGAAGGAAGCAGCTACAGGAAGCAGCTGCATCCTCCAAGATCAATGATGAGAACATTCCTGAAGGTAAAGCTCACAACACACACACAACTCTTCCAGAACAAATTCCCAGTCAATCACAAAACCTTACTTGGCTCTAGAGTAATAAAAATTTAGTCAAGAAAATATGGAACAAGCTGTAAAAAGAATAAAGAGTTGCCAAACCACAACCATTAGGAAATTACTTACCACACACAGGAATGCCTGTACCTAAGCTAGAAGTTTTATATGCAAGCACAAAGGTAATGTTTTCTACAAAATAAAATTTGGAGCTAAAAGTAGATTTGATAAGATATATTACATCCAGTTCCCACATGTCTGATAAGGAGCAAAAAAAGGATAAATTAGTACTTTTTTTTTTTTAACTGAAACTAGTCAGGAGTAATAAAGATCTCAAAAGTGGGAACTCAAACACACTCAACAGGATGTTTTGTGTATCAAGGCTGGCATCATAAAATCATTCTGCAGATTACAAAGAAAGGTTAGGATCAAGGTTTTAGACTTCATTTTACAAGTCTTCTGAGGCTTTGCTTCAACTTCTCCTGGATATCTCAGGGATGCTGCCTATTGAAACTGTTTTATCCAACACTGAGACAAAGCCTTGAAAGCTTCGTTTCAACAAAAGTCTTATTCATTGAAATCCATTTATGCTGAAAAAGAATCAGAGCATTTTAACTGAGTTTGAGATCTTCAGCTCAATGGCTGTAGAGTCTCAGCAATAGAATTGAATTTCACTTAAGGAATATGCTAACAGAGCACTTCAATTTGAGAGAAAAAAAGTCTTGGGAGTTTAAGACAAGCCTTGAAGTAAGGACAAGTCAAACAGACACCCTTTCACTTTCCTTTGGAATATATGTGAAAAATGGTGATGACAACCTTTTACTGTCATCTCCAAATCAAACACTAATGACATCTAAATTTACCCTGAAGACACTTCAATAGTTGTAGACCACCTACATAGGATTCTGTGAGATGTGTAACAGTGTATCTCTTGCATAAAATGCAGATTTGAAAAAATAATTTACCAAAATCCAGAGGATAGAACTAGTGATGTTAGAAATTAAGTTCTATAAAAGAAACTATTTACATATGCACACACTAGGTACTAACAGTGTAAATTAGTTATCAAGCTTTGGTCATAAGGTCCAACCAAACAACAGCTTCTGTATCTCAGAAATATTAGCTGAAGGATATGGAAAATGAAATAAACTTGAAACAGTACTGCAAATGTATCTGTACTGAGCATCTGTAGCAGAAGCATTACAGGCATCTGTGGCAAAATTATAAACAGCTTTTTAACAACCAAAATAAAATTTGCAAAAAAAAAAAAAAATCTCCAAAACCAAATGAAATTTCATGAATGTCTTCAATTTGAAAGAACTCTTGCATGACTGATTACAGTGCCAAAGGGCAAACCTTGGTATATAATTACCATACGCAGAACATTAAAATGAAGAAAAGTAATATATATATATATATTTTACACAGAATTACAAAATTACAAGAACAACAATTCGATGATTGAGAGAACTTTTCTTTTTTCTCACAGGACACAACTCACAGCAAGCATACTTTCTTTAAATTAAGATGCACTCTGCATTGCATTTGCAATCATTAGCAGGATACATATAACTAAGCAGATCTATATAAATGGAATATTTCCTTAGTGCTGCTGCTTCTACCATGCTTTATCATCTTAGGTAAAATGCTTCAGAGTATTATTCTGAAATTATTTTACTAGTTGAAAGGCAAGTTTCAAGTTGCATTAACAAGAACTGTAGACACAACAGAAGAAGACAATTTACCACAGTAAACAGTCACACTTAGGTGTTGCAGCCACAAACTCTGTACTCTGTAACATAAACAGTTATGAACTTTATTTAGGTTTTGTTTTCACACTTCAGAACTTGAAGGGGTTGAAACTGTCATCTCAGTACTAGAAGGAAGATAGGGGATGCAAGAGTAAAAATAAAACATCTCCCATGACAAATAAAACCAGCAAAAGCAGTAGACTTTGCCTACTCCCAAATCAAACAAAAGTCACTTTTCAGAAAGTAAGTGCCACTCAGACAAGAAAATCCAAATTCTACCTCCAGAGCACTTCTGCATCATTTCATCATGACTATGAAACCTTAGTAGTACCATAAAAAAAGAAAAACACTGTATAAATTTGAAATATTGCCTGAAATGCATGTCAGTGGAGGTAAGCCACATTTACCAGTTCTGCAAAGCTGTGAATTCCAGAGGGCCCAAAACCAGACGGCACCTAAGGAGCAGCTCAAGGCCAGAAGTCAAGCTGCTCTCAGTAGGACTGAACATCTCTCCTGTGCACTGCTTCTTTACAAAGGCAGCATTCAAGTTCCACAAGACAAAATTCTGCACCATTTTTAATTCAGTCCAAACAAACTAAACTTTCATCAATAAATGAAGGTTTTTTGCCCAGTCTTTTGCTCTTCTTTTGGGAATCCTTCATGTATTTTACTGTTGTGCTCTGGGGGGAAATTGTGTTTGAAGGGAGAAGCTTGAAATATGTACATTCAAATGAAATTCCACTTACCTGGACAAAGCAGGAACAGGCACGCCTCTTGCTCGAATCGATGCTTTTCCACGGACAACCGGAACTTCTGCAGTTTCTGAGCCACCATTTAAATATGTTAATTCTTGAAGCTGTGCCTGTCTGATTTCATCATTGTAGTCCTAAAACAGGGGGAGGGGCAGAGTGAGAAAAAAAATCAAGCTGTTCACCCACCACACTCAGCCAACACTTCTCTTGAAAGTTTCCTCTTAAAAAGTTGAACATTTCAGTGAAAAAGTTTAATATGCATAGTAAGATAGCAATAATATTCAGTCCAAAAATTATTTAAAAATTCTACGTAATAACTGCCATTTTTACTTAGGCATGTTTGTCTTTCCCTTTACATATTATTTCTATGTAGCTTTAGCAATTAAAATGCCAATGGTAAAATGCCAAAGAGATAGGAGGAAACCAGGAAAAAAAATCAAGGTCCCATGTTTTGAACTGAGATCCAGTTTGTAGTTCCAGCTGTAGAATGATTGTGTATTAAAAGCAAGAAAGAGAGGAGAGAGAGAAAGTTGCAAGAAAGTAGAAAATAAACACACTGTTGAGACAAACACATGAAAATGAAGGAATAGATTAGGTATCCACACTTTTAAAATCAGGAGTTAAAGAATAAACACAGGAATTCATTCAATACACACGTGCACTGTTATCTAATAAAAAGAGCTCAAAAAAATTGAATTCTGTAATATGCAATGGTAAAAATGCCAAGGACGCATGGCTTATTTCTGTCTGCACAAATCCTCTACTCTTCAAGGTCTAGCAAAAAGAAGGCTCATGTTTTTACACACAGAATTAATACCGCACTTCTCAAGCACAGTTTTCAGGGACCTTGAGTCAACCTCCGAAACAAGCAGAGCACACAGGAATAAAACAGACCCAGCACTGAACTCTTGAAGTATAAGTATTTTTCCATCATTTCTCCTCCACTTAAAGTGAGCCAAGCAGAATGCAGTCATAAAGGTGAATTAAAGATAACTATTTTACCCAACATGCATACACACAAGCTGAGTATCAACATATTAATAGGTCCTCCCCTAGGAACAGAGGGATACTTCGGATACAACAGCTCTTCTGCAAATCCTCCCATTTCAAGAAGGAAGGCTTGTTCTAATACCACCCATTTTACAATTCAATGACAAAACAAAGAATCTGCATCTCACTGCAAATCTGAGTTTATTACATTTATTCACTAGACAGGGACCAGAAGATTGTCAGGCATCTTACAGACTTTGAAACATAACCCTGCATTAAAAGGAGATTAAAACTTCCATGAATTCAAATATCTCAATTATCCTTGAAACATTCTGCTTCTCCTAGACTTCTACAAAAGGAAATAAAACAGTTTTCCTTTACATGCCATTGCTGAAGAAAGTTACTAGTGTTAAAAGAAGAAGCACCATAAACAGCATTTTTTCCAAACTGCCTTAAATAAGTTCTGAAATTTAACTCCCAGCTTCCCACCTGAAATCATCCTCTATTAAGCAGCAGAAACCAAACAGCAAATATGAAAAAGGTCTAGAAGACCGACATAACTGTTTCGAATGGCGTAATTGAAGCTTTTGAGAAACAGATTCCATTATTAAATGGCCAGGACCCAATACATAACCAATCCATCACAGGGAGTAGACAAGAAACAGGAAACTGAACACTATTCTGGCCAGCTACTGTAGAGAAACTCACTTTATATTTTTTATTTTTTGCTGGATCAGACCAGGCTACAAATGCAAAATTCCATGTACTGTATAGAACAAAACTTCAGTCTGGACACAAAATGCCACGAAACTGTACCACCAACATACAATATCCAAGTTCTGACAGCCTGTATCAGATGCCCTTTATAATTTCTCCACAAAACATCCTCTTCAGAACTGGACCCCTGGAAAAATACCTTTGATCATTTTATATTCAGCTGATTTAATTCCTTAGCAAAGATGTGCTCGGGTTGTCACTGTGTGTGTCGGGTCCCTTTTCTTTTCTCCCTGATGCTTTCTCACTTTCCTGCAGCACATTACCAGACACAGCAGCAGCCTTAGGTCACAGACAAGGGCTCCACTGTGCCCAGCACAAGACAGAAAACACGGCCCTTATCACCTACACCAGAGGCAGCTGGAGGACACAGAGTGAAGGGGCAGCATGAGGCAGCCACGATAAGCTGCAGTGTTAATCCATTAGACTCTGAAATGGATTCCTCAATTAAAAGTAGCAGATGGTCAATTTATGAATACTCACTGCTGGAAAGAGCACACTTCAAGTCAAATTAAGGAGACAATAATCTTTTCCTCACCTAGAAGATGGACATGGAAACCCTTTAGAATGCATCCCTCCTCTAAAGAGCTTAGTTAGTGGCAGCACTTGAATTTCAGTCAAATGCTGCTGCTGAATTTCAATTGAACAGATGTACTTTCATTTTATGAATAAATTGCCTAACCTGACTAACTAATCTTATCCAAACATGGAAGGTGCATTTACATCAAGATAAATGCAAGAGATTTTCATCCCACAAGCCCCCATACTTACATGATCTAACTAAACATTCTGTAAAATTTTATCTATGATTTTCACCCAGCCAGATCAACACATTAGCAGCAGTTCTTCTTGAGATCACTCTAACTTAAGACCTTACTTCAATTTATCATTCGAACTATTAGCAAAGTTATTTATTTATATTGTGTTAGGACTGAACCCTACAAAACCCTTTGCAGCTTTGCAAAGCACTCAAGTAGATCTTTATCCTGGCAGTGAGCAATCAATTGTTATCAGGTATCAAGCCACCTTTTTACACCTTACAGCTATTTGCCAACTTGCTTAAGGAAAAGCCTGAGAGTTTGCAAAGCCCAAGCTCTTCCAAATGCCATTAAATGCTATTTCATCACCACATCTTACAAACCAAATATGCAGAAGGCAAGATAGGTTACAGGAAAAAGTTGTGAATTCTGCTCACATTGTCATATAATTGCTATAGATTCTTCTCTCTAAGACATTTCTATACTTTGCTTTAAAGACAAGGAAAACAAGAAACTCTGGTAACCAATGGCAAAGGATAATTATTGCTGGATCTGTCAGAAGATAAATGACTGTCACTACTCAAAAATTAAGCAAAATAGACTAAGTTCTAAAGGCCAAAACTTCCACAACCATAGAAGCACAGAATGGCTTGAGATGGAAAGGATCTTAAAGATCATCTTGTTCCAGCTCTCCAGCCGTGGGCAGGGACACATTCCATTAGGCCAGGTTGCTCAGGACCCCATCCAGCCTGGCCTTGAAACCATGGTACAATGCAGCAACCAGGGGCTGGTGAGGTTGAAAGCACTTGGATTTTCGACCTGACAGAAGTAATTCTGAGATAATTAATATCAAACAACACCCACCAATGTAATACTCAAACAGAGTGCTGACCAGAGAGTCTGGCCAGAATAAAGGGCCTGGCTAATTAGAAGGAAGATAAAAGAATATACTTAAAAGTCAGAAGCCACAATTCTAACTGCAGAAGAAAGGTAAGAGTCAAGGCAACATAAGCATAGCCAAACATACCCTTGAGACCAGTTCTTATGCTTTGGTTTGAGTTATGCCAATAGTTTAAATGAAATTACACCATTGCAGCTGCTTGAGGTTAAACTTCAATGCAAAGATGCTTGCCCGTGGGTCTGAAGATCCCGTAAGAGAGGCTGAGACATTTTTTCCTATAGTCAGCTACTACAAGGGTATTTTGTATTCTGAATCCTAGCACCAAATGTGATGTTATGTTCAGCACTGATCTCAAAAATGAATAATAACCATATTCATAAATTGAGTTGAGCATCTAAAACTGTAGGAAGGCATCGTTACCTTACATTGTAAGAAGAATACAAATTATGATCATAATCATATATACTCATAGCAGGACATCTTTCCTGAAATAAAACAGATAATTTCTTAAGAAAGCAGATAATAATAAAACAGATAATTTTCTTAGAGGAAATAAAAAAATAAGTTGCATTTGGCAGCAGTGAACCAAACTATAGTTCTAGAGAGCAAAAAGCTGCTCCTTATTTCTTCAGTGACTGCTACAAGGGGGGGCAGGCACAAGAGATAAAGGCATTTAGAGCAATTCTGATAAGATTATATTTGAAAAGCCAAAGGGAAATTAAGACAGTGTTGCCTTGATCCCACCGTTCAGAAAAGATTATGTAGCATCAGTTCAGCTCAGTATAATAAAGATGCAATGATCAAAAATCAAGATGGAAAAGTGTATAACCACCAGTCAGTGGAATTGCTCATTATCAGTCTGTAATTGTACTGGCTTAGCACACTAATGACCGGGTTTTCATAAGCTTACTTCATTTATGGCAACATTAGGGAAATCAAGCTCAACGAAGAAAAGTAAGACCTCCAATGGAGAGGGCACGGGGATCAGACTTGTCCTTCCTTCCAGCATGTGCAAGAAGCACATATCTCCATCTAAAAAAAGGCACCTGTTTGCTGTCTAGAATAGCCAAGAACTTAATTCTCCCTGCTCTCTTCACACCATTAAATCATTAATTGTGTAAATACAGTAAACTTTATGACAGCCCAGCATTCTTAAAAATACTCTGTTGAGTATCCCCTGTCTGTTCAGTTAGGATGTCTGAACAGTAAGTATGGCCATTCACCTCCTTCCATATGCATCAAGAAAAAAGCCATTTGGAATCTGCAGACAAATTTATAATGTGATGCCTGATTCTTTGTAACAGAAGAAAATAATGCCCAGGACATCTCCTTGCTTTTTAACTGTCTTAAGGTGCATTTACATCCGTGTTACTCCACACCAGGACATATTCCTAATGAACATCCTGATGATTGTCATTGATCATGCTTTGGTTCATGCCATGGTGTCGTATTGGGGCACATGAACTCACTTCATTCAGACAAAAACAGGCCAGAAGAAACACTCAAGGAGCACACAGCTCCAGTCACCTGGGGACTTAGTTTCATAAAATATCCTCAGCTGAAAGGGACCCACAGGGATCATTTAAGTCCAAATCCTGGCCCTGCACAGGAACCCCCTAGAATTCCACCATGTGCCCAAGAGTATTGTCCACTTCTTGAACTCTGTCAGGCTTTGTGCTGTGACCATTTCCCTGGGGAGCCTGTTCTGGTGTCCAGCCACCCTCTGGGTGGTTTCATGGACTTGGACTAGGTTTGGTACAAACTATAATCCCCAAAATACATACAGGACCACTGTCAGGTCCTCAGCATCAACTGCTGTACAAGAGACAATCCCAGCTGGTCCCCAATGCAGCCACTGACTCCACTCAAACATTTACAAGCTGCTATCACTCAGATACATGCCTTAGGAAAGTTTCCGTAGCCAGGTCCCCATACTTCCCAGATCTGGCATGAATCAAGACTAGCACTTGGATAACATTTTCAGCAGTAAAAATAAACAGAAGTAAATGTCCCTTGAGAATGCTTTACTTTCCATACTCATTCCTTTGATCACCAATGAAGATTGAAGAATGTTCCCTCAAGAGCTAAAACAGTTCGGAACTTAACACACAGAAACATCACTTCAAATGTCCCAGCTTCCCAAGAGGGGTTGGATTGTTCCAAGCAGTTTAATATTGCAAAGCAGTTAAGGTTGGTTCTTCCATGAGGAGCTAATAAATCCCTGTCCTGGGGTGATTTTTATGCTCTGGTTTTTGGTTTTTTCTATCGTCTGCTTAAGCCCAGGAATGGTTTCTGTGACCTTGGACTCACAGAGAGAAAACCTGGCATGCTTTGCTTCTATCTCTTTGAGATAAAAGCGCAAGTTTCTTTCCTTTTTTTTGCCCTTGGTTTCCAGTAGGAGTCTGCCCGTCTGTGGGTTAGGACAGGGGGTTTTCTTTCTCCCTGGTCCCTCTTTTTTTTTCCTTTTTTCTGCTTTCCTGCTGGGATTGCAGGTTTTTTTCCTCCTCTTTTTTTTTTCTTTTCTTTTTTTTTTCCTTTCTTTTTGGGCTTTTTGGACTGTTTGGCCTGGTTTTTTTTTTTTCCATCTGAACAACCAGACGATCGCCGGGGAGACAGTCGGTGGGACCCTCGCCAGGAGCTGCCGGACCCCCCGGCCCAGCTGGGCCGAACCTTCAGGAGGAGTTGAACTAAAGAGAGACTCTGAAAATTCCACCATCTTTCCTCCACAGTAGAATATTATTCAAGTTCGGGGTTTTGGTTTTTTTTGTTTGTTTCGTTTTCTTTGTGCCTGCATGCACATCACTTGTTAATAAACAGTTTCTTTTTCACGTCTCTCCAAGAAGATTTTTAATTCCGAACCTTGGCTGGGGGGAGGGGCTGTAATTCTGCCTTTTAGAGGAGATACCTTTTCAGAGTCTCCTCCCAAAATTTGTCTAAAACCAGGACAATCCCTCTTTGTATAGAAGACACTAGAAACCGATTACCTAGATATATACCAAATCTGGAGTACAAAACTGTATCGGAAACCAGGTATCATTTTACACATCCATACAATGGAAGCTGAAGTATACATCAGCAGACAAGTATAGCTCATGTATCACTAGTGTTGTGATAAAAATAAAGATACAAGATAAACCTGCATTGATTCTCAGCACTCAACACTAAACCAGGATTAAAGGTGAGAGAAATACTACAGCTTCAAATGTATTCATTCTTAAACAGAACTGATGCTTCACATGTACCAAGAAAACAGAAAAGCCACATATTTTACAGATTTTTACCATTATCTGTAGTCTGAGATACTTCGCACATGACTGGTTAAGTAAGTTTCTCTTTTACTGGAGGTCAGATCATGAGATTTGTGTGGTCAGTTACAGATTCACTCAGTAACTGCCTATACCAAAATGCAAAGTATTTGACAGCATTGTAATTTCCTTCACAAACAAATGAAATCAAGCAACATGACCTGACCAATATTGTATACTGTTCACAGAATCACAGAACAGTTTGGGCTGGAAAGGACCTTAAACATCATCTCGTTCCAACCACTCTGCCATGGACAGGGACACGTTCACTAGACCAGCTTACTCAGTTTGAGAGATAACATTTCTCACTCAAGACTACCAGAATTCTCATTAAAAAACCAAAATACTAACAGGGATGAGGAACTTCTTGATTTCTTCCAGTGCATGTCCCATTCTGGCATAGGCTTCTGCAGGTGGAGCAAATACTTCAATTAAAACATGTAGGTCATCATTTAGGTGGAAATACTTTGCCTCTCCACTTTTTCTCAGCTCTTCCTCCTAGGAGATAAGGAAAAGATTGGTTTTACACATTCTTGTTTTAAACATTGTAATGCAAGTGTTGGAGTTTCTCCAGAGGAATTTGCAGACACTGTTTACTCATGTTCAGATATCTGCAACTAAAAAAGTAACGTGAAATAAGAGCCAACAGCTTCTGCTAACATACAGAAACTGCAGCATCAGGGGGAATGCTTCCAAGAATTTTCCCAGGTGCACCAGTTTCATGAAGAAGATACTCTTTTCTTGAAAGTAAAGTCTACAGAAACAGGTTTGATCTAATATTCCACAAGAGCAAGATTCTTTTACCAATATTATTTCAATCTTGGTATTACTACACTGCTTTGATACCTATTTTCTGTTCTCACAGAAATTTTTATCCAATGAGTGCATCCTTCCCAGAACTGTGCTATTTGGACATAAAGCTAAAAGCACATGAGATGAGTGAGGGAAGAGAATATCAGGAAAAAGAGTTCACTAGGTATTTCAGAAGCAAGCTGATTTCTTTCATCCTCCTTCACCCAACCCACTTCAATGACTGCAAAGCTGAGTTCAATGTAGTGAAGCAGAGCTCAGTTCTCAAATACTGACATTCACATGCAAAATATTCACAGACCTAAAGGGCAGCACTTGCTTTGCTCAGGCTGCTCCCTGCCTGTGTGTATCTGACAGGTCAAAGGGATGAAACCAGCAGCAGAAAGAATTTAATTGCTTTACCAGATAACATTATATCAAATACTTAGCAGTTCTGCTGTCTAAAAAGCTAAAGCTCCCTTGCAGCTTCCTGTATTTGGCAAGCACCAGGTAAGCACTTCACCCTTTAGATTACTAAAATTATAAATTGCAGTGACAGCTAAAATCTCCTCCCATGCAAACCCCTTAATTATGGGTTGAGGTTTATATGTGACAATCCATTTCTGCTTCTCATGAATAACATTCTTATCAATATGATTTGTGTTTAACTATGAGGATGTTTAAAAAAAAAAAATCAGTCTAGATTGCCATCACAGCACCCACAGCAAGAATATCAAGAGGTCACTCAGGATTAGACTCTGTCAGCAAAATCATTATTTTGTCAATACAAATAAGAGATCTTAAAAATAGAAAGTAACCTAGTATAAACATCACAGCTCAAATATTTAGTTTTAATAGGAACTGTTTCTCAGTTAAATACTTTAAGCACAGATACTCAAAATGTATGAGCCATCACCAGCACTGGAAGCTAGTTGAGTTCTCCATATACTGGTTTTTAGTATATACTTGCACCACCCATTCCCTGTCCTTTTCTCCTAAAGAGGAAAAATAATCACTGTGCAGTTAGTTTGTGCAGAAAACAGAGTGCTAAGAAACTTCCTTTCTGTGTTTATCAATCAAGTTGGCTGGTAACAGCAATAAGCAATAGAAAAGTCACAATTTTCCGTGTAGTACCTGGCAAAAAAGCATTTCAATCAGCACATTTAACAAAACATAGAGAATTTCAATGCAGGTTTTTCTAAGATCATTCCCATAAGCAAAATTTTAAAGTCACTCTATGTTTTCTTTTGGGGTTTTTTTTGGGTTTTTTTTTTGCAAAGTTCACTTTTATTAATGTATTTTATTTTAGTTCTGTAACATGACTTGGCAATGCTTCCATTACTTTCTCCATTACTAGCAATGCCAGGAGTTGGACTTTGATGATCCATGGGGGTACCTTCTAACTCTGTGATTCTATGAAAACACTACACACTAAAACTCTTATAACAGCACACAAATGGAAATGAGCTCACTCACTGGCTACATCTCACAATCCTGGGCACACATTAAGTATTTCAGGATTTTTTAAATTTCCTGTGAAGACCAACACAAAAGCCACAAGTTGTTCCCATTCCATTATCCCTCTCTGACAGCAATTTAGCTCGCATGAAGTTCATTCATCCATTAATCCAAGTCTTCCATTACTTGACAATACATCCATCAGCTTGGTTTGCCCAGTGCATGTGGATCCTTGGCTTGGCTGGCCCAAGAGAGACATTAACCACTAAAAGTTAAAGTTACAAAATTCCAGACATGTTCAGGCCTTACCTTTGTCTTGTCCCTCATAGAACCTTTTCCCAAAATAGACATTTTTGTCAGTGTTTCTTCCTGTAAACGCTTTAGAGAATTACCACGTGGACCCAAAAGTTTTCCCACAAAGTTGAACTGTAAGAAAACAAACAAAAAACAAACCCCAAATATTAACCTCATTGTATTTTTAATCATAAATTAATAAGCACAATGGGATATTTTGCCAAAACTTTTGGTCCTAGGCACAAAGAATGATTAGATCATAAATTAAAAAACATTAAGTACAACCACACAGTAAAATTAATAGATTGTCAGTGGCTCCAGCAACAGAGAAGTATCTGACCTCAAGGATAACTTGGTGTCCACTACAGGCTGCCAGATCGAGAGCAGCCTGTTTACAAAGCCCTCTTGCTCCAGCTGCAGGAGGCATCGTGCCCAAGGCTTTTGTCCTGCTGAGGGACTCCAGCCACCCCAACAACTGCTGGAAAAGTGGCACAGCAAGCTGCAGACAACCCTGGAGGCTCCTGGAATGCATGTGGGATAAATTCCTGACCCAAGTAATAGACAGACCCAGCAGAGGGGAGGCGTTACTGGATCTGTTGGTCACCAACACAAATGAGCTCATTGGGGACATCAAGATCACAGGCAGCGATCATGCATTGGATATGGATCAGGGAAGGAATAAACGTGGGCCACTGAACTTTAGGAAAACAGACTTGCAGCTCTTTGGGGACTAGTCAGTGGGATCCCTGAGAGACTGCCCTCAGGGACAAGGCAGTGGAACAGAGCTTAGCAGATCTTTATGGAAGTCTTCCATTGAACACAAGAGCTAGAGATTCCCAGGAACAGGAATTCAGGCAGGAGACCAGCATGGCTGCGCAGGGATGGGCTGGCCAAACTAAAGGGCAAGAAACAAATGCACAGGCAGTGGAAGTTAAGACTGGTGACCTGGGAAGAGTATAGAGATGATGTCTGGTTGTGTAGAGCTGGGGTAAGGAAGACCCAAGTGAAGCCAAAACTGAAACTGGCAAAGGACATAAAGAGTAACACAAAGGGCTTCTCCAGGTATCCCAACCAGAAAAGTAAGGTTAAAGAAGGTATAGTTCCCCCTTTTCCCCTGATAAACAATGCTGGAAAACTGGTAACAACAGATGGGGAGACAGCTGAGGTACACAACAAATGAAGTGACCCAATCATGTTGAAAAGATAGTTTTAGGTAGAAATAAAATATAGTGATGCTGAACAGCAAACGGGCTTAAGCTTTGTGGCCTCAAATTCATGAAACAGTTTGCAAGTTCTTTGCTTGTCCCTCGACTACTGTGTCAATGAAGAGCCAGGATGGGCTGAACTGATCTCCCTGTTCATCTGGAGTAATTCAAAAGGACTGGATGATGGGACAACGGCAGCCCCAAATCTGTTGCTGCTACACTGTAAGTGCTGATAGAAGAAAGGCCCAGCTGCACTCACCCTACACTGGTGAAAGTCTACAGCCCTGTTCATTTCTTTCAGCTTTAGACAAACAGGAAAGCAAGCATTAAAAGTCAACTAAATATGAAAATATAAGTTTATTCTCCTTACTAGTTGCAAGTTCAATTCCCAATGTAGGTCTGACATAGTACTATTGAGAAGATGGCTTATGGATGACTGTGGTCCCCAGAACCTATTCAGTTTAAGGCCTTGCATGAACCAATCTCTTCTGAAATTATCAGGTCACATCAAGAAATTCTCAGGCAATTTCTTGCTTTTTTTTTTTAGTAGAGATGTCAATTTGTTTTTTCATACAGGTCCTAAGATACAGTCAAGGAAAATATTAATCAGAAAGATTGAAAAGACAAAGGTATACATCTCCCTTGCTGAGAATATTCAGGACTCAGGGCCACTGATAAGGTTCTATGCAATTTAATTTACAGACATTATTTCAGCAGAAAGTTGAACATCTGAAGGCTCATATGTTCTCTAAAGATTCCTTTTAACTTGGACTTGTAATTTTGTTATATCTAAAGGTGTAAGTAAGGAAAGCAAACAAATTGAAACAATACATAATAAATTTGAACTTCAAGAAGTCAATTACTCCTTGTCAAGAGTCTCCTTAAAGGAAGCTCATAGTTAAGCTCCAAGTAAAGCTTTCATGTAGTGGAACACCACCTCAGTTTTTCAAGCATTACTTAAGATTATTTATGTCTATTTCTAATAGTCTTTTAAGACACTAGGAACAAAAAATAAACACTTACTCTTTACTACAGCTGTATTCTTTCAGTTAAAAACAAATAGTTTAATATTGTGTAAATCTAAAACCTGACCTACCAAACTTTAATACCTTTGAAGCTGTCATCTTTTCAAAACCATGAAATCTCTAGTGCCAAAGCCAGACATTACAGCAGCTATACAAGGACTGCACAGATGACACATTCTAGACACATTTAATGAACATGAAAATGTATTGTCTGTATCCTGAGATCCACTGAACTATTCTTTTCTGTGCACAGAGGCTCCAAATATTTGATTTGACAAGTCTGAAGCATAAGAAACTTGTGTTGCAAGTCTGAAATTCTGCTGATTTGAAAGCACAGTACCTCTAGGTGTAGCTTAAAAGCAGAAACAAAGGTTGGTAAAAAATGGCTTACAATGCAGTCACAAAGCATTTTTGCTCCCATATAACAAAGCTAAAAGGCTTTGGAACATTCCAGTTGATTATTCCAAAATTAAACCCATTTATGATATTGAAGGAATCCTTTCAGTAGAAACCAGATTATTTATTTTAAACAGGTACTGCATTTTGTTCAAACTATTGTTTTTTCTTCCTTTTACATTAGATTGGAAACATCTGATGAGAGGTTTATTTTGAAATATTTCATTGATATAGAAACACTCAAAGTATCAGTCACTAAGTTACTATTATTACTTATATACTGCTTTCAATCAAATAATAGAAGGAGTCAAAGCTAAAGGTACAGAACTAGCACACAGTAAAACCAATTTTAATTACAAAATTAGCAAATCCTGTTTATCTGCTGGTGTAACAGAAGCAAATAAGCCTGGCAGATCCAGGTTCGCTCTTACACAAGCTTGCTCACATACAAGCTGCATGGGTGCTTCCCATGTTCCACATTTAGGGTTTATTTGCCCCAAGAGCACAAGAACAAATTCATGTCTATTACTGAACTCAAGCTTATAAACTGTCTTTGAATTAGACACATTGGATAGTGACAAAAATACATCTGAGTAGCTCTGTCCAAGTCAGACCAGTCACATTCACTAGTTCTGGCTCAGAATCAGACATTCCAGACTCTCCTCTTTACTTATCCTGTGAAGTACAGAAAAAATCACCTCCAAACTGCTGTAAATACCAAAAATAGTCCTCAAGTTCACCAGCTTCAGCTTAACACTGTATTAAAGCAGTCACACTGCTTTCCAGTGCAAGCTGGTGAAGTTTTCAGTTCTACAGGACAGATGACCTCTCAAGAGCCAACCATAAATGTCTCTCTACACTGGATCACCTTCACCAAATCAGGAGCTGTCCCTGCATTAAGACAGCTTCTAATGTATTCGGTAAGTATCAGTAAACCATGGACAATGGCATATAAAAGCGGAGATAAAGTCCTCAACTCAAATTTGCTTCTAGACCACCTCTGAAGGGTATAGCAAATATGGTATCTCAAGCAAAATTACAGCAAAACTTCTGGCATCTTTGCAAAAACGATATCAAGATTCAGATTAACAGACCTGAGAGGAAACAATTAGATAAGATAGGAAAAATTAGCACCTCAGTTACATTTCTAGCCAAATAATACTCTGCTATTGATAAATGGTACCATCTGTACCATCAGATCATTATAAAATATCACCAGGTAATACATTAGTTTGTGCAAAAAGATGCGTAATTTGAGGGGTGTTTTCATTTCTAAAATCTGTGATCACTAAAAGCACATCCTCCTGTGCCTCTGGTTACTTTGTGGGTAAAGATACACCCACCACGCAGTGCAACAGCCCTTCCTCAAATTCCTGGGATATGGGGTTTTCTCTTGACCATGGTGTCCATTAGCTGACAAATACTGGTTAACTGTACTGAAAGAGTGCATCTGTCTCCCTTTTAACAGATTATCCTAAAGTGTGTAACAAAAATCTCCAATTTAAAATACATCTTAAATAGAAAACATCTTTCACAGCAGAAACAAAACAGAAAAAATATTAAAAGGTTTTTTGCTTGAAAATTGCTTCCTTTCTTAGATGTTCATAAATCCTCATTTTAAGAAGCATTTTTCCAGTGATCATACAATGGAGGTTATGGACATCACTGCATAGCACCCATTTCTCCAGAATCACCAAATCAAAACATGACTTGAACAGTTATCTAGAGATTTCTTTCCTTACCACATCACTGCTTGAAACTATTCCCTGAAAATATTTCTGGAGAAACAACAGTTACAAAGAACATTCAAAGAACATGATATTCTCTTCAGAACCATTTGATCTACTATATGAATTATAACCAAAGGAAAAAAAAAAAAAGAATTAATACCAGTGCTACAGCATTTTTAAATGTATATATTACAGGAAAGGGGATATAATAGAAAAAGTAATCCCTGTTTATCCCCAGCCAAGGCAAGTCTGCTAAGAATGGTTCATCCAGCTTACAATACTTAGTGAAAGTCTAAATGCTTGACCAAATGCTTTCCTGTGAAGCTTTAAGCACTCCATTGTTATTAAAGCCATAGAAAGCTTTCTTGGCATATTAGTTTTCTGCAATGGTTCCTGTGTGACAGGGTCACCAGGAAAAAAAAAAAGTTAATTTAAGATTCAGAGCACTTTCCCTTAGAATGACCTGAAACAAAGAAAACTTCAGGTTTTCCCTATTTATCTCAGAAAGATAAAGTTTCTATAGAAAGGTAAGGGCTTCAAGCATCCATGTTACACCACAAACTACTCTCCTTCATGTAACAAAGTCATAGATCTTTAAACATTTATTCACAGCAGAAAGCTTGGTCAATTTTATTATAAAGTTGCTCAAAAGTTATCCCTGGTATTACAATTGATGCTTGTTCCTCCACATCACTTCTGGTTATGCAACCATGTTATCTCATTTCTACTCTAAGAAATCCTTAGAGCTAAGTTATTATGAAAAATTGCTTTCTAACTAGTCATGTGATTAAAATATTAATCTCTCCATGACCTTACATAACAACTGCAGATATATTGTATATGACAATGACATTTTAAAACAGGTATTTTCACTTTAAAAGTTGAGCTAAAAGGCTTAAATGGATACCAGTTCCACAAGTCAATAACTTTTGAGAAAATGTATTTAAAATATCACTTTAGGGAACAACAGACCATTTTTTCCTGACTTCTGAGATTTACCCATATTTAAATGTAGACCTATGAGCAATTTTTAAAATGGTAACCTGTCAAAACGGAAATAATTGCTCCCCACAGTTTTGATCCATCTCATGGAAAACCATCATGGTTCCATTTACCGTCCACAGAAGCTTTTTTTTTTTTTTTTTACCTAATGTAGAACACCCAAGTTCAGCAAACTGTCAAAGCAAAATCAGATTTTTGAGACTCAACTACTTCACGATGCATATTCATGAAATGCATGGGAGGGAGATAACACTTTCCTGCCTCCCAAGTACCCAAGCAATCTCTAAAACACCTTTCACACATGATGGCACTTCAGGGCAGTGTTAGAACAGATCCACAGAGTCCCTCCACCAACACAGGAATTCCCTGCATGGCCAGCTCACCTGTTCTGCCTTTACGTCTGTGCAAGTCTGAAAATTACTTTCAGGCAGGAAACACAAGAAAAATACAGGTTTCAGGGTTACATTTTCACACGCAACCCAGAGTCAGTTGAGGTATTCAGCTGATCACACAGCAAGTCACTCTAACCTCAATGTCCTAAGCTGACAAGATCTCATTTCACTACCTTCAGTTTAGACATCCAGCTTCCACATGGACTCCTATCTATAGGTAACTTGATTTAGAACTCAGTTCTACCTCAAAAAGTTGGCCCTTTTCCTATAAGGTTGCATAAAAGCCTAACCTCTCTAATCCTTGCTTGTAGTAGATGTCCCAGTTACAACAGGATTGCAGACAGCATTAGTAAAGCTTATTCAAGCTTCACCTAAATACCTCCGATTAATTTCTGTATCACAGCAATTCAGACTTCTTGGAGGAATCTACAGAGCTGGACCAAACCAAAAACTGTAAGACTCTGCACAATCATATTTTGAAGAGATGTAACTGGGCCTGCAATATATAGATGTTTTGTCTTATCAGGTAAGACTGTCACCATATCAAGAAATATTAATTCAGGGGCTTTTTTTACAGGAGTGTGTAAATAATACAAAGAAAATTTATTCAAATGCACAACCACCCTCAAGAAGAAACTGAACATAACTCCTGGGACTAACCATCTTGAATTATTTTATAGCACAGACAAAATTCAGGTTGTTGTGGTCATTCTATCACCTTCTATCAAGGTCCAGATATGAAAAAACCCCGCCAAACATTTAGACCAAGTATCTGTAGCATGAGATTAAGCCTGTTAACTAACAGTGCCAAGGGCTGAGCAAGACAAAAGTTCCTAGTTAAATGATGTAATTATAGAGTAGCACAGCAGGAACCAAGACCTCATAGGTAGGAGGCCAGTTAAGCACATCATCAGGAACACTCAATGATTTGTGCATTAAGCAACAGAACAGAAACTTATAATGTTTTTTCAGAGTGAGCAAAGAAGCCCTAAGAAGTGCAATACATAGTTTTGAACATGAGATCTACCAGATTCTTTTCCAACAGAAACCCAGCTGCTCTGCCCTTTAGTTGAAGAGCTTCTGCTGCACTTAACCTCTCACGTTCCAGGGCTGTCAGAGGTAATTGCACAGGACCCAGCTATGGGCTTACGAGAATGTATCTGACAGGACAGGAAATGTGAGCAAGCATTACCATGCCAGGCTGATCTGATCAGAGCCTGGACTGCCTGACCTGTGTTGAGGTTATGATGATTTATTCAAGGAGTCAGAGTTACAGAAAAGTTTTTTAAAAAGGAAAATGCAATGTAATATATATTTCAGGTCTAGCAAGCTGCTGAATGGGGGAAGGGCACTGCTAGGCTGTTTTGGTTCACAGACCTCTTTTTTAACAAAAAATTAAGATAGGATTAATGAAATATCAATATACCTAAACAGCAAAGGCATCTTTCCTTCCCAGAGTCAGCCCTGCCAAATATAAATATAATAGTTTCTGCTGGCAAAATCACATATATTTGTCATTAATTTCATTTTCAGATATTTTACCCTGTTAAGGATAAAAAATTTTAATAACTTGGAGGGTTTTTTTGATCCAGTTTAAAATCAGGATTTTTCATATAGCGGACTATTCTGTTAACGGAGTTGAAGCAAACTTAGTTTTTCTCACTACATCCTGGTTACCAAAGTTCCTAGGTTAAACCCAAACTTGTAACTCAATGCCTGTTTGACAGATTTATATATTATTGTAATGATTTTGTCAGCTTCAAACAGCAGATTCTCAGGTCATTAACCCCATAAAGACTACATCTCATGAAAAAATGGAGGTATCTTTGTCCAGCACCTTGCACAATAGGTAACAGCATTAGTGTGGACTGCAGGAAAACATGCCAGCTTGATAGGAGAACTCTGAATTCAATACTGACATGCAGAAGATCTTTTGGCACAGATTTCATCTATACTTAAGTCTTAAACTTCATTCTTCTGAAGCATTTGTCACCAACACTGATCAGTAGGAAAGAAGACTCAAAAATGAGAAACGACTCTTTTAACTATTTTTCTGCAGAACTACACCATGGTATTTTCTATCAATTAAACATTTGCAGCAATACCAACACCTGCTGCAGATACAATGGTCTAGGAAACTGCACAAATGTACAGAGAACAGCAGTGCAGAGGCACAAAGCATTCATGTGAAACACCATTTCAGGTTGTTATGAAGACTACAATATTTTTTATAAGTTACGCAGAAGAGCAACACAGAAAAGTATAGGATGGAAGGGATCTTGAAGATCATTCAATTCCACACCTCCTGCTGTGGGCAGGGACACCTTCCACTCGACCAGGTTGCTCAAAGCCCTATTCAGCCTGGCCTTGAACACTTCCAGGGATGGGGCAGCCACAATTTCTCTGGGCAACCTGTGCCAGATGCCTCACTGCTCTTATAGTAAAGAATTTCTTCCTACTATCTAATCTAAATATCTCCTCTTTCAATTTAAAGCCATCCCTGCTTATCCAATCACTCCATGCCCTTGTAAGAAGTCTTTTTCTAGCTCCCTTGTAAGCCCCTGTTAGGTACAGGAAGGGTCTCCCTGGAGCCTTCTCTTCTTCAACTCTCTCACCCCATATTCCTAGCAGAGGTGCTCCAGCACCAGTCATCTTCATGGCCTCCACTTAGATCCATTCCAACAGGTCCATGTCCTTATGTTGAGGACCCCAGAGCTGATGTAGCACTGTAGGTGGGGTCTCACCAGGGCAGAGAAGAGGGGCAGAATCCCCTCCCTCATCTGCTGCCCATGGGGCTTTGGATGCAGCCCAGGACATGGGGAGTTTCTGGGCTGCCAGAGCACATTATGGGGTCATGTTGAGCTTCTTGTCAACCAACACCCCAGGCTGTCCTCCTCAGGGCTGCTCTTGATCTATTTTCTGCTCAGCCTGTGTTTGTGCTTGGGATTGTCCCACCCCACAGGGATCACCTTGCACTTGGCCCCACTGAACTTCATGAGGTTCACACAGCCCCACCTCTACAATCTCTCAATGTCCCTCTGGATGCCATCCCATCCCTCCAGCATGTGTCAACTGCACCACACAGCCGGGTGCCAGTGAACTTCCTGAGGGTGCCCTCGATGCCGCTGTCCATGTCACTGACAAAGATATCAAACTGTGCTGCTCCCAGTACCAGCCCCCCAAGGAAAGCCACTCATCACTGGTCACCACATGGACACTGAGCCATTGACCACAACACTGAGGGTGACTATCCAGCCAATTCCTTATCCACCAAGTGGTGGATAAGGAATCAAGTCCATGTCTCTCCAGTTGAGAAATGAGAGTGACACATAGCACAGTGTCAAATCTTTGCACAAATCCACATAGATGATGTCTCTTGCTTTTTTTTTCCTTATCTACCAATCCTGTCCACCAGTTTTGTCAGGCTCAACTTGCCCTTAGTGAAACCCTCTTGGATGTCACCAATAAGACAACACAGATAAATATCCAATACATGCACTCTACATACAGCTCAGGGGAGCCAAGATGACTGGAACAACCCCACATCTACCTCACAAATCTTGACAAAGCATCTCTAACTTCTGAGCCCTCCCCTGAACACATGGAATAAAAACAGGATTAGAACTTCAAAAATTATGACGCAAAAGACTTTGTTCTCCCAGGCACTTAAAACTCGTGTCACTCACTGCAGACTACAGTATGCCAGGATAAGGCTCTTAGTTTGTCATGTTGAAGCTGTGTCACTTCATAAAATGTATCATAATTTATTAGACCTCAGAAATAAAACCGTAAGCCTGGTTCTAGTAACCAAGTAAGAGCAAACTGCAGTGGCTGTTTGTGGTTTAGCATAGGTGCTTTTCAGAGAATATCAAGAGTACCTATCATAATTCTGAATTGATATTCACCTCCCAAACGACTCCTATAACGTGAGAAATTTTAGTTCATTTTGACTTTACAGAATCTTTAATGAGCAACCTTTAACAAATATCCATCTATATGTAATAAAGTGGAAATTTCTAAGAGAAGTTGAGCCCCCAAATACTGAGGTAAAAATATTCTTAAATATTAAGTATTTAGGATTTTATTCACTCTGGCAGAAGAGCAATTTATGTGAATAGAGATACCAGTATTTTGCTTTCTGTGGAGCAGTCCTAGTGGAAATGCAGGAACTTACGTGACATGCCTGTTCTGCACAGATGTTTTATTTTGCATCCCTGGATCTGTGGGGACATAAGTTCAGGCTTCTTTCCATTGCACACACCAGGATTTATTCCAGTTCAGTGTCTCTATGGGTCAGAAGTACTGATCAAACAGCAGAGCATCTCTAGCCATTCAAAATATGGCAAGGGCTTTCCTACTAGTTATCTTAAATAATTTCAGTGTTTAGTCCTACAAAGCAAGTTGACACTAGATAAAGAAGCAGAAGTATCTGTCAGAAGGCAGTGTTTCCCTTAACAGACATTTTGCCCTTCTTGCCCCTGAGCTCAAGTATCCACATCTCAGTGTTTAAAAGAAAAACATCCTGTTTACAAACAGTCACCGTGGAGTAAGCTATCCCTATATTTCACCTTCCGATCTTTATGTTTCTGTGTGCTTGTACATAGCTCTACTTAGCCATAAAGATGACTTAAGTCAGAGTTCCAAAGAGGTGCTCACATGATGTGCAGCCTTGCACTCACTCAAGAAGTATTTCATGAAACTTTGAACAGCAGCAAAGAAATGCCTGCTAGTCACTCAGCACAGGCCTGTGAGAAAAACACTGATACTGTGCAGAAAAGAAAACAATTATAAAATGTTTTCCTAAACAGGAGGAGGAAGGAATGGTGAATTTTTTTCCTCCATGAACAGAAAGTCTTGAAATTTCTAATAGGAAGAAAAAGCCATTTCAAGCAAATTAAAAAAATGCTAATCTGATTGTCATAACATTAACCTTAAAATTTTAAGCAGCACCAAAATAATAAAGTTCCACAGCCTACTGAATGTTGTATAAATGCTTTCAGGCAGCAATATTTTAGAAGGATAATTCTTGGCAGTAAAGAAGTGTTAAGAATTCATGGTGGGCAAAGATATTAATGAAACAGTCTCTACCCCTCCAGAACAGACTGCATAATTTAGCAGTCAAGCTATAATTCATTCAAGAATAACAATGGTTGAAACTTCAGAGCCTGAGAAGAAAATTTACACAATTAGTTCCTTAATGGTGCATTTTAAACTGCACTTCTAGCTACAATAAGAAAGTTTTAAAGCCTGGCATCAGATTCAACTTCAACATTTGTTTTTCCTTTTGATACTCTGAAGAGGAGTACCCCACTATCACAAAAATATGGTTCCATTATTTGCTCTCAACATACTATTTGGTGTGACCAGCACCACTTTCCTGCACATTTATTCCAATAAGAATCATTTTTACCTTAGAGTTCCTACAGAATGGATTGCAGAACAGCAACAGTAGTGACTCGTAATAGTTCTGAATGTTACATTAAAAAAATAGTTAAGATACTAATGAAATATCTTTTATAAGAACTTAAATTTCTTAAATATGAAAATTAGGCTTACCTTAGGGAATTGTTTTACTGGAATCAGAACTTTTTGTCCCAACTTCATATTCTTATTGATAACTACATCAATATACTTTTCTTCTTCCTTTCCTTCCCCTTTCTGGAATTTTTCAATTTCTGTTAAAGGAAAAAGTTATTTTATCAGTTTAGTACAACAGTCTAAAAGCTGAGAATCTTCAGAGTCAGTATAAATAAATTTCAAAGCTAATACTGTATGGCATACATATATCATATTGTTTCATTAATACAGGTAATTGGTTATACAAGGCCAATAGGGTAAAAGCATGGTTTGCTTTTTTTTACATTCATGTTTTTAGCAGTACCTTGAATTAGCATTGCAAACACTGTACTCACTTAACACTTAGGATACATTTTTTTTATATAGCTCAAGCACTGAAAACTATTCCTAGATACCTTTGAGCATGTTTAAATTAAAAACTACACAACATTGTTTAATACTCAACAATTTTATTCCTCTTCTATAAATAAAGTATGCAGTTTTAATGGTGGCTTTCTACAGTGCACTTAGGAACAAATGTCAAGTTAATCTTTCAGAATTTCAGGAATGTAATTGAGGTACATAGATCATACCCAAAAATCTGAGATTAGTGTTATACCAACAGTGACATTATTAGGAATGGGATTTAGAAGTCAAAACCCTGGCTTGCGTGACTCTATTCATTCCAGAGATACACACAAAACTGACTCTTGATTATACTTTTCTCCAAATATTGACTCTCCAGTGTGCTAATGAAAAACTGCAGATTTCATTTCATTAAAGATGCTTCATGAGGAGCAGACAGGGAGACAAAGTGAAGCACTGCTTGAGGTATTTGCTGCTTTGGGTCCACCATGCTGGGGGGGCTGCAGTGTTAAACGTGGTAGCACACACAGCAAAATCCCACCCATCTCAGGAGTACCACACAAGTTCTTCTATGGGAATCCAGCATTTGTGCTCCACAAGCATCTCCATATATCTTGTTAATTTTTCACAACAAGAAACACCCTTCTACTCTACTCGACCAGTAGAAGTTAAGGTAATTTATCAAGACCTTGCAGTTCCTTTAATGTTAATGTGATCTTATGCCAAGAGGAGACAGTAATAAAAACTTGAATGCAAAGAAACCAATCAAAAACATAGGAGAAACCACCCTTTAGTACACTTTCAAAGACAATTGATTTGAAATTACATCCCATTTACCACCACAGAAACATCTTTCTGAGTAACAAACTCCAGTCTTCCATGCAAGGTTTCACTTCACTAGCATAGAACCGAAATAAATCCCATTTATCCAAGTTACTCTTCAGTGGCTGAAAACGAAGAAAGGCAAACCAGCCTCAGACTATCTGAAGGCTTCTTGAAGGAAAAGCCTTCCCCAGCTATACTTTCAAAATGTCTTGTCAAGTCCTTAGGAAGTTTTTGGTTCCTGTGGATTCTTGCAATGTAAAAACTTTCTGGAGGAGCCCGACCAAAGCAACCTTGCTCCAGCATGTCCTTTGTTTCAGCATGCTCAGTAAAAAAAAGTCCCCAGCACCATTATCCCACCAGCTAACAACAACTGAAGAACATTTTAATAGTCAAAATCCAGGTAAAAATGGAAATTTGGAAATGCCACATTTTAGACTAGGGAATTACAGGCAATTAAACAGATGTAAAGTTACATCGGTTTAATTTGGAGCTCATTTCCAGGTGAAATTAAGACTAAAACTTTATAGAGTGTGATGTTCCCACTCAGAAATCAGATGACTGGTATCTTTGAGAAGTCAAAGTTTCCAAGGATCACATTCAGATGTAAAAGCATGGTACTACCACAGCATCCAAATACAAATATACCTCTAACACCCCTCTTTCCTCATATGACAAGGGCAGTAGTGACAAAGCTCTTTGATTTCTCTTGAAAAATAAGATTATGTCCTTAGAGGTTTTTGTCTTACAAGTAAAAACACAACACTCATTTTTAAGGCTGCTGTTGGTATTACACTATTAGTATGACCACTTAAAGCTTAAAACTGACCAGAAATCTCCTGTTCTTTAGCAATATTTTACACCAAAAAATGCTGATTATTAAAATTGTAATAAAAATACATCCATTTCTTATGACTAAAACAAATGCAGTTGCAACAAAATTTGATATTATTTGATTTAGTATTGATTTTAAATGACTAAAATTTGCTCAAAGTCAAGAAAGCACAGTTAAACTCCATTCAATATTAAAATCCAATTAATGCACTGTGCTGTATTTTTTTGTGATAGAGCACTGCACCAACGCCCCCAGGCAGTTCAATGGATACCAGCCTGATACAAGACCTGTACAAGTTCTCAGTCACTGTAATTACTGTTACAGGAAAGGACTTTTTCCTGAAGGATCTAAACTTACAAAATAAAAAGTACTTTGAATGTCAAAGCCCACCAAGTTTTTATGAACCGGTAAAGCCAAAAATTGGTTTTCTCTTGTTGAGTCATATGGTGATATCCCCAAATGCACAGCATGGCATACGCTGCCATCGCCCTGCCCTCCTGAAAATGAGAACCACAACTTTATGAATCTACAGTGGTTTAAGGAACTTCGTAGAAATTGCCAAGAAATATTACACCTGGAAATGAGTTGTTTCAGGAACATTCAGACACCTCGGATGCACTTAAATTGTATTTGGAGAGTCAAGCACAGAGTTCTACCTCAGTAACATTGTTCAGCTGAGCCAGCTGCATAAATTCCTTAAGAGATCAATGCACTGCTAATTGTATTTCCTAAATAATTCAGCTTACAAAAGTTATCTGAATTTGGCATTTGAAGGACTTCATTGCAACAATGTGATTAATGCTAAATATGTTCATAATTTGGGAGTACTTTGATTGAGCTAATAAAAAACATAAAAAGACCATTCTCTTCTTGCTCTAGTAAATACTGAACTTCAAGTCACTGAAGTAATTATTAAAAGAAACACATTAATGACTCTGAAAATCAGTTTTCCTACACCAAATATCTACACACTTTATTGACCATTTCAAGAAAAAGCACTTTATTCTTTTACTTGCACTGTTAAAACAACTTTCTTTTTGCTTGAAGAAGCTACTGAAACCCATTAAGAGGCTGCAAATCAGCTCTCAGCAAAATGGATCACAATTTTCCCCATTTGTTTTAAAGACAAATGACATTACTAACAGCCATAGCCCATTGCCATGGCAGTATAAAATAAGATTAAATAAGTTTTTTCTGTTATAGTCTGAAGTTAATCAAACTCATTCAAGACTTTCTGCCTGTTCACTGCTATTTTAAACTTTCGTTTTAAATGAACAAAGTCCAGTCCACTGATCACATTTTATCTCAGATTTTGTTTTTTTTCAAAATTTCTTTGCACTTGAAATCTAAAATGAATGGGAAATACAGCTAAACATTAGAATTTTATCCATATCTGCACAGGTCTTGCAATATCATTCACATACATCCAGCTTTAGATAATTAGGGAAAAATCATGCCAGATCACACAGGAAATCCAATCAGATTTTCAAGGTCAACTGGATAGGAAGATTTGCCTTTTCTTAATCCTTAGATTACATTCTGCACTGCTTAGCTATATATGAAGCAATGCCATTTCCTAGATCACAAACAGTAAATAAACATGTGATTAAAGCTTCCCATAATGCTGGAGATTAAAATCTCATGTTCTCAGACCAAGGATGCAGCTAATGCAACAGGAATTTAACTGCATGCAGTAATAACTGCATGGATTTTTTTTTCTTTACATTTAATCATAGCAGAGATCTAAGCCCTCAGTTAATTCACGAAATAATGTTGGTAGATACATCAGATAATGACAAAGTAGAATTGTTTCACCTTATTTTCCAGTTAGAGTTAATCTTCCTGGGGCAGAACTGCAATCCAGGATTCCCGCTCCCTCTGCTAAGCCAATATAAATACTTGTGTTTAATGCTGAGAAAAGTGATGCCCTATTTGTCTGTAGTAAATCAATATAATAAATATAAGATCAAATGTCAAACTCAAAGTAAACAGAAATGTTTACTGCATTTGTCCTTAAGGCAAGATCGGGAGAAAGAGAAACCAGGTCAATTTGCCTGCAAATCCTTAAGAAACTTTCTACTGTTTCTTTAGATACAGATGTCTTACCAAACACCACATTATATCCAAATAATTTCATACTAACTTTTTCATACTTGGAATAGAAGAACAAGTGAAAAATGCAAGACTCATTCTAGGATATCCAAATGATCTGTGGCTTCAGAGAACAGGGCATTGATGGAACTGCACTGCAACTGCACTAGAAGTAGTTTCCACATTCATTTTAAAAGTGAAAATATTCTAATAATTATATTATTCTTTAAAAATACTCCTAAATCAAGTGGTTTTGAGAATTACTAATATTATACAATAGAATTAATATATTTAGCTTTATTTGGGCAATTTTACTGCCCTGTGTCTAAGAACAGGAAGCATCACAATTTAGACTGACTCAAGCATGTTATACAACATACTCTGAAGCATAGCCCAATAGCAATAGTATTTCTCAGTGAATTCTCAAGACATCACAGTTGACTTAGAAAAATCACACCCTCCTCAATTCAGAAAGCTCTTAAATAAACTGAAGGCTAAGTATTTTTACATACTTCCCCTGTCCTTTTAGTTCTTGAAAAATCACTGCTTTTGACCATTGCTGGAGACAGAACACTGAGCTGGAAGCCCATCTCCTCCAGCAGCATGATTCCTTTCAGTTTCAAATCAGAAAAAAAATCACAATGATGGTACTACAAAAACCCAGAACTTGACTTATTAGTCTGCATTTTATGAAGACCCCCTTTAAGGAACACATTCAAGCTTTGGTAAGAGAAAAGCTCCCAGACAAAAAGGGGGACTCCAAGTCAGTTGTAACAGAATTTCAGAAAAAAAAAAAAGCTTGTCCTTAATGGACAAAGACCTGACAATATCAACATTCCATACTGTTTATTTAAAAATTTCACTGGTAAAACCTGTAATATACCTGTGACGACACATTTTAAGAATACCTACTCTTAAAAAAAAATTTACAGCCTTCCCAATGAAGCCAAGTCATAGGAAATCTGCTGTGCTGGATGCTGACTTAATGCCCACGGTCCTTCCAGGAGTTCCATAAATCCAGAGTACAGTAACACAGGATGGTGAACGCAACTACAACTCTAATTTTGATTACATTGGTGAGAGTTAATCTCATTAATGTTGTAGTAAAATGGTCTCGATTGTGCTTCAGATTATACATCTCTTACCCTGGACTCCTTTATTTCCTCCCTAAGAGATGATTAAAAGTTCTTTGAATCAGCACCTCTCCAACCAGTATTTCTCATCTTTTGAGCTGAAAACAGTACTGCACAGCATGAACTTGAACTAGAATCACCACACTAAGGCTCTAATACATTTCAAAAGGCTTGCTGAAATAAACTCCACATATTTCCTTACAACAGCCTCTTAGAGACCTACTACCCACTCCCTGTGCTCTTGATCAGCATGAAGCTGGACAACCCTCCCAATTTTTACACTAAACAGAAGAGGCAACCTTAGCCTCCTACTTTTGAGTATCCTAAAATATGTCTACCATAGTCTAGTTTGCGTCAAAGCAGTTTCTCTGTCTAGACATTCACAAAAAAATGCAGAATTTCCCAATTTCAACTGTATGTAGCATCTCAGTCCCCCAGAAAAACATACAATTAAGTTCAGCAACTAAACATTTTCTGATATTAGTAAATGCTTAGATAAATATCCCTTTTTCCACCCTCCAAGATATTTCCAAAGAAAATACTAATTAGTGTATCTTCATTAGAAAAAAAAGGCAAATTAGGGAAATAAAGTAATCAAGCAAACAAAAATAGCCTGAAAATATTTAAATAAGGAAATGAAATATATGTGGAACAGCAATATTCATACTCATCCTGAATGGGTCTAAAACACAAAAAATGCAACAGAATTTTCAGTTTTTAATGCTGCTGCTCTATTACTGCACCCACCTCCATTCCTCAGAAAACTTCACCTGCTCTCCTCAGCCAAGCATTTGAATCCTTTAAAAAGTCTTTTTAAAAATCAGAAGTTTTGCATCCATAATAGGTCCTAATTCTGAACTGGCATAGCAAGTAATGCATTAAGAGCATGAATTGTGTATAAAAAAACACAGTAATTTGTTTCAACTAATGCGCATTATTACAATGGTTGAGTTCCGAATTAACTGTCTTTCATATGCCACCTTAATTTTGCAAAAGCAACTGACAATGAATCTAATTTCAATTTACAATAAAATAAGCAGTTCATGCTAGAATGATGTCTGCAGCATTCAGAAGTCTCAAACTAATAATAATATTCCTGTTGAAGGACTCAAACCAATCTTTATTTAAATTGCATTCACAGGCATTGTAAGTTCTATTTTACAGTCTAAGTACTACTGTCTGCACTGATCTGAAAATACATTTCAGTCACCAATATGACAAATATTTTGAATGGGCTTTTTTATTTAAGCAATTCAAAACTAATTGAACACCTATTACCTCCACATCAAAAATGACTCCACTAAAATCTGTTTAGACTGATTAATATTAGCAGTAAGGTAGGAAGTACCGCAGTAGGAACTGTCAAAATCACGTATAAGGTATTAATAGATGTTTAATCAGTCTTGCTCAGGAAGAAAACAAGATGTAGACATAGACTTCAGTCCCATATACTCAACCTACTCTACTGAAAATGATTTATCTCATTGTGAAGATAACGCATAAAAGAAAAATGCTAAAATCAGCTGTATGGTTTACCTATTGCTTACAGCTTTCTTTAAGCATAATATTTTTAAATTAGCAAGGTCAGGCATCCACTAACTACAAAAAGTCAACTCATTTGTTCTGTAACTTAAAAATAAAATCCAATATACAGAGCATCTTACACTACTTGGCGCACAGGACTCAAGCAAAGTGAAGTTAATATTCCGTATCAAGAGTCTTTACAAGCAGCTGTTCCACCTTTCTCATTTATGCATCTGAACACAGCCAGGTAGCTCTTACACAGGATTTCCCTTGACATTTTGGTGAATCATCTAGAAGGGTCTATAATCTTTCTTCCTTATCATGTACATAGCACTGCATAGTACTACAAACTTTCTGTGGCTCCTCTGACAACTTTCACAAGAAGCATAAGTCAGATCTCAGCTGAAAAATGGATATGACCTGCAGTTCTTAATATGCAAATATCCCATTTTAAACTATTGCCAAGGTGAAGCAGTAGCCATAGCACATCCAGTTGTTGATCCTTAAAACACACAGACTTGAGAACTATTAACAACCACACTTTAGGCACTGGCAAAGACTGCAGTCTAAAAATCTGCCAGCAGATCTAAACAAACCATATTTAATACTGGAAGATAGCTATGCTACCCAAACACATCCCTGTGTTTTTGTATAATTGATAGTTACACAAGTAAGTGTACAGCTGTTTACTTAGCATTATGCAAGATTTATGTAGGCATCAGCAAGACAAAGTAATGTTATCTTCTACTTCTCTAAAAATCATTTTTAGGCAACGAGTTTTGCCAGCACCCTCCATCGCAATGACAGAAGGCCAGGGTAGAGCCTCACATTCTGGCAATCCTTAATTAAGTAATGTGTCATATCCCACTGATAAATACCAATAAAGCACAACTCACACCTTCTGTAAGTCACAATTTACTTGAAATCATCACTAAAAGCAGAAGTTTCAGGAAACACCCACAAATACTGAGGGAGCTGGCTGATGTCATCAACAGGCCACTGTTTTTATAAGGTCATGGTCATCAGGGAACGTCATTGATGACTGAGGCAAAGCAAATAACACTCCTATCTTCAACAGCATGGAGGAGGATCTGGGGCACCACAGGATGGTAAAACTTGCCTTGATCTCTTGGATGATGATGTAGTAAACAGCTCTTGAAAACCATTTCCAAGCATAGAAGGACAAGATGAGTGCAGGTTCCACAAATTTATGACAGGGAAGTCACGCCATACTCAACAGAGCCATGAACAGGATGAGATGAGACAAGAGCTGATGTGTCCACCCCATCTGAAGAAGGATTTTTGATAAGCCTCCCACACCCCCTCCTCATGTGGACTGATGAGGCACAGGATAGAGACATTGACGAGGAGGAGGATGGAAAACTGACCTGCCTGGCTCAAAGGGTTCTGTCAGTGGCATCACAACCAGGCCAGCCTGGGGCCAGACATCAGTGGCGGTGTGCTCTGAGGGGCAGTGATGTTTAACATCATCATCAGTGGCGAGGCTGATGGCACAGAGTGCAGTTTCATCAGGTTTACACATAACACAAAACTGGGAGCGATTCAAACACCAGAGGGTGGTGATGACACTCAGAAGCATCTCGAAGAGGCAGAGGAATGGGCCGACAGCAGCCCCATGTAGTTCAAAGGGAAGTGCAACTTCCTGTGCCTGTGAAGGAATAACCCCACACAGGAGAACAGCCTGGACACCAAACAGCCATAAAGCAGCTTTGCAGAAGACAACCTGAAACTCAAACAAGCTGAACGCCAGCCAGGAGAGTGCACTTGCAAAGGCCACCAGCACCTGGGCTGCACCAGAACAGCACTGCCAGCACTTTGGTGATCCTTCCTCTCAGTACTCATGCAAGTTTCAGCAAGCATCTTGATTTCTGCTGTTTTGCTGAAGAGTTTTGAAATTACTTTTTGAAGGAAAGATTTGTTCCATCTCTGGTACTTTTAAAAGAATACTAGTTCTAATAAATTCTCCCCCTAGCCCAAAACTTATTTCTCATGAAATACTGGAACATGGAAAGCCATGATTTGTTACCTGAAAGCATGCTAGAAATTAATGTTATTCATTCATCATAGGAATGCTAAAACAGACATGGACAGACTCAGAGTACAGCAGTCCACTGTCTTCCCCTCTCCATAGCCCCACCATTGCCCTACTCTGCACGGCTGAAAATGCTCACAGCAGGCAGCTCTTCCCACTGCTTTCCACAACACCACATTATCTAAAATGCATTTTCTGTCCAATAAGAACTTGTCATTGTCCATATTTCACACAGAGTTAGGGAAAGGAACAGAGATGATGCTATTTCAACTATCTACACTGTTTCTAAATTCTTATACTTAATTCAGTGAAATTCAGAGTTAGCACCAGACACTGCCATGACTTAAACTCATACCCAGTGATCCAACACAACCTCTACCAACAAGTATACCTCAATCTTACTACAGAATTGATAAAAAACATCTATATATTCTGTGGCATTGCACTGATCAAGTGAACTAGGAAAGTGAATGCAATCACTGCCTAGGGCCTCTAGAAGATAAACCACTGAAAACTGTACACGTTGGAGTAACCTTCATGTATAATCTCTTGTTTCAACCTACTGTTCATCATTTTCTTATCTTGCTGATTTTAACACAAGTTTCCTGGTCCTTTGATGTAAATTTCTCAGAATCCCGAGACTTCCATGTCTGAAACTTTGTTTACTAAAGCACAAACTATTGATGTGCAAGTAAACTGTGAAAAGGTAATCTTGTACAGAAAGAACACAAAACCATAGGTGGATGTCACGGGTCATAACATGGATGGGTT
>VYZT01057587.1:0-32213 GCA_013400735.1 Pomatostomus ruficeps | reverse complement strand
GGGGGTGTGTGTGTGTGTGTGTTGTAACTACATGACCTTTAAGGTCCTTCCAACCCAAACCATTTCCTGATTCCTTCAGAAGGCCATCACTCCCATTGCCAGCAGACAAAAGAGGCAAAGCACGACTTTTGACAAAATCATTGTAGGCAGTACTTTTATTTTTCATCTCTCATTGCACTCCTTGGCTGCAGTAACGTACCTTGGCAGGAAAAACATACAGAGGCAGCTTGCACATCTACTGTCCTATGGGAAAGTGCAGCTTAAAGAAATTTGTGTGGTAATTTTATGTATGAGTTTCAACATAAATTGGATGTTAAAAACTTCTAGCATCCAAGTTAAAAATGAACTAGCAGAGGGATAACATTAATTACAATCCCTTCCACATGCCCAACAGCAGGTGAATCCAAATTATTTTCTGCATATGAAGATGCATATTACACAGATTGCTACTACATTCAACTTTTTTTTCCAAATATGATGCTATTAAACTTATTCTCATGAAATTTGTTGAATCACTTCACAGAATTGTAGAACAAGATCTGACTCCCCTAGAAGTGTTATAAAACTTCAAAGTCCAGCTTATGGACTCATTCTAGCTGCAACTCATAAGGAAAGGACCAAGTATCTTGAACAGACCAGTTTTTTAGGAAAGCAGCCACATCTACAGCTGCAATAAACCTCTGCTCTGTCCAACCACATGCCTGTCCATGTAGCACCTTCCCTGAGGAAGGTAATCTTCCAACTTTCATGGCATCTCTCGAAGAAAGGTGGTTTTTTTTCCTTAAACCAGTATTTCTAGCATTCACCTAATAGAATATTATCCGTCTTTCCAAATTTAAGAAAAAATGAAACAGACCACGTTTTATACCTGCATAAATATCTGCAGTAACTACCAATTTATGCCAGTAAGCTTTTGCTGAAACACACCTTACAAAGCTAACATATACTACAGTTTTAGTGGCATTTATGGTATGGTTTTACTTGCCATAAGAAACAGCTCTGACTCAAAATCTTTCTCTAAAGAAAGTATCTTCATGTTTACCGTAACAGAACTAAGGAGTTCCTGCTGAGTAAGTTATATTTCGAGTTAGTACATTTGTTTACAAAAAGCATCTTTCTTGAGTAAAAAGTATGTTTAAACATCCAAGTTTCTTTCCAACAGACATGGTTATGGTATAGCTGTAAGAAGCAGGAAAACTGCATGTTCTGTGCAAATACCCAGCAGTCAAGACATTGAAAATTCATTTGTCTCATTAATTTGTTTTGAAGACAGTTTAAAACCAAATGCTTACATAGAAATCAAAAATGCGATGCCTGAGTTTTACTGCAGCCACATAATGTCATGTAGTTACGTGATAAATTAACTTTAGACATGTTACTCTTCTAGTTTTAATCCAGCTAATTTCAAAATGCCAACTTCCACCGAACACAACTTTTGCACAGTAATAAGTGTGTATGTGTGTGTGTGTGTGTGTTATGAACTTTCTTAGGGGAGTAATTCCTATATTCAATAGTTTTAATAGCAGATTTCAGTACATTTCTACAGATTATACACAGAAAATCAACTACTACAGTGTCACAGGCACAAGGCAGCTGACACCCTTAAGTGCAGTGGAACAATTCACAGCCAGGCAAGTTCACCTACATTCAAGGTGAGACAGCAAAAACAAAACTGGTCATATTTATAACAGTTGTGCCGGGAACCTGCAGAAGCTGCTTCTAACCAGACACCTGCCCTGCCTGTCCCCCACCTGCCTTCACAGCCCCATATATTCAAGTTTCTGCTCCTTCATCACTTCTGTCTGCCAAGAAACAATAAGAAAAGTGCCAACGCAAACTACCTGAGGTGCCATTACTTCTTGATTCAGGGATGTTTAAATTGCTTTTATATGGGAAAGAAAATGTTGATGCTCCATTTTCCAAAAGTACAGAATGAAGTTAACTTCTAGATGTGGCAGAGGACAAAGGGAATACATTTTAAAAAATACAGCTGCTTAAGAAATTTAGAGCCTGTGTGCCTAAAAGCTGAAGGACACCTGAGACAGCAATAACCAATTAATATGGTAGATTTGTCCATTGCTCCTTGCTACTAGAGAGAAACAAAGCAAAAAGTGCATTTAGGAAGAACAAGAAACCCAGTCACAATGGATACTTGCACACCCATGAAGAAGCCTTCCTAAAGAAAGGGTCACGTGTTATTAAGTTCCAAATCTCACTTCCCTATCTTGATGCATTGACCTTAGAGCAAGCCCAGGAACGGCATGCTCAGTTACACAGAGAATAATCACCTGAAAAGGCTGGAATGTGTTATTTTGCATAAACCCAAGAAATAAAGGTGCTTCACTGAACTGAAAAATCTGACTGTCCACTAATAAATCTAAGAACATTCAACCACGGGGAAGGTGAGCTCTTCCTTATGCTGACAGGAGAAACACACTCACAAATCCCTCGACCAAATTTGACATGAGGGTTTGAAGACTCAGTCACCAGTGTGTCACAGAGCCAGAATATACCAGAAATGCTACAATGAATCTTAGTTGATCATAAATGGAAACACATTCCCAGAACCACTCTTTTTGCAGGATCCCTTTCTAAAGCAAGACACAACTAAATGAACAAGTTACTACTTGCTATAATTGTAACTTAAAAAATACAAATGTAACACTAAATTATCAGAAAGAGCTGGAAATGAGGAAAAGCTTTTTCCACTAAATTCATACAGCTTTTATTTTACCCTTGCATAATAACTATCTATTGGCAGTACCCCTTGACAAGAAGCATGAGATTAACTATGTAGCTGGCCAGGAGCATTTATTCTCTTTAATCTATTTTTCTGAAGGGGCCATCTGCTCTTATTTCTTCATTTTGTGGCTTAGCTTTATTCCTAACAGAATAGTCAAATTGCATTCACTATTCTGTTAGGATTTCAATTAGGCACACGTAAAAATTTCTTCCATGTCAGGATGGTTATCTTGAGGATGAAATATTGTAAGGTGAAAAGGGGTTATTACAAAAAGCTGATTGACTATAATTGATACAGCTCAAACTGCTAATTAGTCATCAATAAAATGAAAGAAAAATAATGCTAACATTTGTTTTATTGCAGCACAGCTTGACACCCATTACTAACAGTATGCACAGCCGTTTTTAAGGTACCAAACCTGAATAAAGGAACTATGCTTGCTTTCTGCATTCCGTTCACTCAGCTCTTTTCTGATGACTCTGCAGAAAACCTTCAAATCTCAGCTTTGATAACATCAATGAAACCTTCCAAATGAGAAGCCAAAAAATACCTCATACAAATGCTGACAAGACATACCTACATGATTAGCATCACTTGCACAGACTTAGAAATAATGAATTGTTACTGCTGAAAATAATTACTGAAATACAAGCTACAGGGTTGAGCTCTAGCCAGTTACTACTCCAGTGAAATAATATAAAGTTAAGCAAAATATTCTGAAAGAACAGTAAAGAATTAAGCCTACAGTTTTACCTTTTACTTTATCCAAGTGGAGACCAAAAGTACTTCTGATTCAATTATTTCCAATCCATCTCACTGCTTTCCACAGAAACAAGACCAAGCAGGAGGCTATCCAGCAAGCTGAGTACCTTAGCTATTGCCTAGAGTAACTAAATAAATACTCAGCATCAACCTCATGAAAGGCATCATAGCAGGCAGCCTTCTAGGCCAGGCAAACAGTCTGGAAGCTTTGGCCATTGCTTTAACACACAAACAGGAATAAGGGATTGGTGCCCTCAGGACCTACAACCCACTCAGAGGCAGAAAATACATTATATTAGCACAGTGCTCTGCACAGCACTGAAGTCTAAAGAAACTATGATCTACCAGTTAAGAAAGCAAATCACATCCATTTTCCACTGTCAGGGCATTCATCTAAAGGATAATTTGCCTAGAGTTCTTTATAGAACTGATCCCACAGCCAGCTACTTGCCATTTATGTGGTAATGAAATACACATCAGCATTTTTAATTAACCTTATATTGAACTATGTGAACTATTACTTAGGGTTCCAAACAAGGCCTATTATTTCAGGTCTGCAAACTATATAAGTGCATGTATAAATAAATAATTTATAAATAACATTATGGTAATTTCCCTGTACTCCCATTTAATCAGCTGATAATAAAAGAATATTCTAAGAGCTTGAAGTTTAAATGTCTGGGAAAGTTTCTTTTAAAATTTCATTCAACACTCATCAAATTGGACTGACAGCAGTCTTACTAGTTCAAGCATACATGAAGAAAACACCACAAGCCAAAGCTACTTCAAGTCATAGAAGAGTTCGGGGTGGAATCAACCTTAAAGCCTATCCAGTTCCATATCCCTGCCATAGGCAGGGACACCTTCCACTAGACCAGGCTGCTCCAAGCCCCATTCAACCTGACCCTGAACGCTCCGAAGGATGGGGCTTCCACAGCTTCTCTGGGCAACCTGTGCCAGTGCCTCAGCACACTTAAAGAAAAGAATTTATTCCTATTATCTAATCGAAATTTCTCCTCTTTAAGTTTAAAACCATCCCCGTGTATGATATAGTGTCATCCTTGATATATAAAGTGAGGGACAGAACGAAGAGGTGAACATTCAGTGTGGGGGGAGGAAGGCAGAGGATGTTCGAGATGGAGGCGTTTGTCTCCCCGAGGCACAGCCAGGCGTGATGGAATCCTGCCTCCCTGGAGATGGCTGAACACCGGCCTGCTCATGGGGAGTGGTGAACGGATTCCTTGTTTTCCTCTGCTTGTGTGCGCAGCTTTTACCTTCCTTATCAAAGTGTCCCATCTTAACCCAGAGTTTTGTAGTTTTTACCCTTCCGATTCCCTCCCCGCAGCCCCCGCGGAGGAGGGAGTGAGTGAGCAGCTGCGGAGGCTGAGCTGCGGGCTGAGGTTACAGCAGGACAGGGACACACCTGCGCCCTGAGCTGCAGAACAGACAGAACGCACCTGCTGCGAGAGCTGCTGAGACCGGCGGACACCGATGGCACCCGGCACCCACGAGAAGCCACGAGGCCCCGATTCCGCTCCCCCGAGGGGCTCACACCGACCCCGGCTCTCCCGGGGGATGACACCCGCTCCCATCGCCCCGATTCCGCTCTCCCGGGGGGATTACACCCGCTCCCACCGCCCCGATCCCAGGAGGCTCATGCCCGCTCCCGGGAGCCCCGATCCCGCCTCTCCCGGGGGGGCTCACACCCGTTCCTAATCCCGCCTCTCCCGGGGTATCACACCCGATCCCGGCTCTCTCGGGGGGCTCACACACGAGCCGCATCCCGCCTCTCCCGGGGGGGCTCACACGCGATCCGGGGAGCCCCGATTCCGGCTCTCCCGGGGGCTCACACCCGATTCCCATCCCGGCTCTCCCGGAGGATCACGCCCGAGCCCGGGAGCCCCCCAGGGCCAGGCCGCTGTCGCCCCCTCCTGGCACCGCGCGGCGCTGCGGGCTGGGCTGCGCAGGCGGCAGCGCTCCCGGAATAATTCCCGAAACGCTCTAAAGCCCTCCCGAAATAGCTCCACCAACAACGAAACATGCATAATATAATGCCTTCTCTAATAACTAGTGCCCTAATGATAATAGAGTTTCCTGACAAAGATGTGTTCAAAAACTTTCCTGCACAAGCTACATCGTCAGGATTTGTGCATCACTAACGTGTAAGGTGCTGTATTAGAATCATGTAGGAAAACCCACTGTGGAAGGCTTCTGCTCTTTCCAAAGCGTGCCCATATAAATAATTTGTAAGCGCCGGAGATCCTCAGATTCACAGAAGACATAAGGCTGGAAAAAATCTTCATTGGTCATTAACTTTGTCATGGTTTAACCCCAGCTGGGAGCTGAGCCCCACATAGGTGCTCCCATCCCCCCAGGAGGATGGGGGAGAGAATTGAAAGAACAAAATTAAGAAACTTTGTGGGTTAAGATGAAGGAAGTTTAATAGTACATATAAAGTAAAATCCAGGCACATAAGCAAAGTAAAACAAGGAATTCATTCACCACTTGCCATGGCCAGGCAGGTGCTCAGCCATTCCCATGAAAGCAGGGCTCCATCACACATAATGGTGACTTGGGAAAACAAACACCACCACTCCAAACTTCCTCTCTTCCTTCTTCCCCCAGCTTTATATGCTGGGCATGACGCCATACAGTCTGGAACATCTCTTGGATCAGTTGGCATCAGCTGTCCTGGCTGTGCCTCCTCCCATTCCTTGTTTCCCCCCAGCCTCCTCACCGGTGGGGTGAGGAGCAGAAAAGGCCTTGAAGGAGGAGAACAGGCCTCTCTATAAGCTCTGCTAAGCAGTAGTGAAAACATCCCTGTGTTATCAACACAGTTTTCATCACAAATCCCAAACACAACTCCACACTGGTTACTAGGAACACAACAATTAACCCCAGCCAAAAACACCAGGTCACTCACAGGCACTTTATATGATTACACTTACATCATTCCCAACATTTATTTCACAAGGTATTAACAGGCTTCTGTGCAGACTCTGGTGCCTGCAGAAACAAAAAAGTCTAAAGAACAGATATATTAAGCCTTAAAAACATTATAAAAGTTTGTTGTATGCTTTTATACAGTAGGCCAATAAAAACCTAATCATTTTTCCAGACCATGGATGCATGGTGTAATAAAAAGGTCAAGGGTATATGGTAAGTGAAAAGAAACTTTTAAGACCAATCTGTGTAACACAAGACAAATTGGACCACAATATTCCTTTCCAGTCTTTAACAACCAGTACCGAGGTGCTGCATTTCACCTTGCAGACTATCCAGCCTAGGATATTACTGGGATAACTCTGGAGAAGGAGCAAGTGTTAACTAGGGCTAAAGGTATCACTGCAGCCTATCTGCTGTGAAGCAGTTTAGCTCCTCCAGACACACCAGGCTTTAAATGGAGAAACTGAATCAATCATTAAGAACAAACTGTTTTGCTTTGAGGAACACCTCCAACTACCACAAAGATTTTAGGGAGCTCTTTAAAGGAAGGCAGAAAACTGATCTGTGACCAGGTCTCATCCAAATTAGGACTTCTTGATCCTAAAAAAATAGGCTGGAAGTCATCATGAAGCAGTTGGATACTTAGTGAAGAGAAAAAACGCTTTCTGAATTTCCATGACTCTACAAATGATCAAGAACATCATATCCAAACTGTGTCAAGGTAAGTCTAGCTGAGAAAAAGCTGCTTTCCTTCAGATTCAGGAAGGGAGATGGGGTACAGTTATACACAACAAAAAGTCAAACAACCAAACAGACATGATGGACCATAGTGCCTTTCATTTTCACAAAAGTGAAATTTATCATTTAGGATTAGTCTGGAGGTGGGCAGAGAAGGGAAGGGTGATTTTTTTTTACCCCATGGAGCTGTGTCCCTGAAGTCTGCATACAGAGCACCACAGCAGTTCTGCCTGGTAGCAAAAGAATGGCAACAAAAATCTCCTTAATCTGCAGATACTGTGGATGTGATTGCAGGGAGCAGAAACTGGGCTGCTGACCAGGGACACATCAGGATTAGTACTTGACCACCTCTAGTTGATTAGGACATGGATCAAAATGAACTAGTAACAAAAACCTTTGTCCACTACCAGCAACCAGAAAAGGACACATGAAAGGAAGAATGACCACATTAAAAGCAGTCCTTCCATTTCTACATCTGAAAATCATCATTTTTATCCCAAAGCAGTAGGAAAAACTACTTTCAGACACATCTGCTTCCCAGACTACTGTTACTGAATGACCTGAGGCAGTAAAAGGCTACAGACACATTTACTCTCCAAGCATTCAACAAACGTGGCAGCAGTGAGAGGAGAAGCAATTTCATTTTATAGAATCATAGAACATTGTGAGTTGAGAGGGACCCACAAGGACTGAAGTCCAACTCCTGGCCCTGCACAAGACCAGCTCAAGAATCCCAGCATGCGGCTGAAAGCACTGTCCAGATGCTTCTTGAGCTGTGTCAGGCTTGGTGCTGTGACCACTTCCCCAGGGCACCTGTTCCAGTGCTCAACCACGCTCTGGGTGAAGAACCTTTTCCTAATATCCAACCTAAACCTCCCCTGACACAGCTTCAGGCCTTTCCCTCAGGTCCTGTCACTGGTCACCAGAGAGAAGAGGTCAGTGTCTGCCCCACCTCCTCCCCTTATGAGGAAATTGCAGACTACAATGAGGTCTCCCCGTCAGTCTCCCCTTTGCCAGGCTGAAGAGACCAAGTGACCTCAGCCACATCTCATATGGCTTCTCCTCCAGACTCTTCATCTTCATAGCCTCCTTTGGACACCCTCTAACAGTTTTATGTCTTTCTTACATTGTGATTTATGTTGTGGTGTCTGAAAACTGCACACAGTACTCAAGACATTTTCCTATATTCTTTGTCTGGTCCACATGAAGGCATCTTCCTCAGACTATTCCTTTTGAACAATCCTGATGGATTATTGAAGTCAAAGAAAATCGGTAAATCCTCAAAGGATTTGCAACTCCAGGTTTTCACTGTCACTATATAATACCAAGATCAGCACAGCAGCAGTTGTTATAACAAATTTTCTGTTGGATCAAGTACAATGGGTTTACTGAAATGATTTCTAATCTTTTAGGTTTCCAATTACTTTGTCAACAAATTCTTCCTAGAAAATAAAGATCTATAAAAGAACACCTATACAAGCCAAAAAAAGTGGAAGATTTACCATCTACAAGAATTAAACTGACATTTTTTTTTGCTGCCTTGCAACTTTGTTGAAGTTGATCTGCTACCTGAAGCCAAAAGTCTGATAAACACATCAAAATAAGAAATGAAAGGCATCCAGCAAATAGCAACTGGAGATGGAGAATAGAAAGTAAATCCATTTAACTGCATAGTTTCTTAATAAGTTTACCTTGACAATAAGGTAAAATGCTGAAAAACAACAACACAACATGAAAGAACAGTAAGTGATAAATATGACAAAGGTGAGTTCAAGGAAAGGAAAATTTTAAGATAGGATAAACACACAAAGAATAAAATATGCACTGCTCAGCTGTTGAGGCACAGAAATACATCAGTCAGTCTAAAAATGCTGCTTCATGCTAGTTACTGCTCTTTAATTTGCTCCTTGTCATAAACAGCCAACCTGCAGCTACTGTATAGCCCAAGTCATTGACAGTTCAAAGACCTGAACAATTTAGTAGGGATCAAAGGTCCACAAATGTGCCTTATTTTGAAACAAAGATGTCAAGACACACAAAATCTACTGGTCCTTATGTTTGGTTTAAGTGTTACTCATCCATTGCTGAAGCATTGTGCATTTTTTCATTTTTACTTCTTGGCCAGACATGTCACCATCAGTTTAAAGGGCCTCTTAGCACCTTTATTCACCCCTGAAGGCAGTCAGGCTCCCAAACCACAAGTCAAAGATCACTTTCACACACACCAATCAGACTAGCAAGAGGCCTACAGACTTCAAGCTCACAAAGCATTGTATTTTTTCCATGATTTCCTCAAAGATTAAGACATACGGACTTCTGTATCTAGAATGTCACGGGAAAATTAAATTCCCGAGTCCATATGCCCTTATGGCCTTAGCTTAAGGCCATAAAGATATTAATTTTCTAGCTAGTGTTATACTTGTAAAAAAATCACACTCAGCTAGAAATATATGGCTGTAAAGTAATTCCCAGAACTACCACCGCCCCTACCAAACAGCTCCCATGGCATGGGTGAGACCTGCCTTCCCAGGATTCAGGGGTAGACAACCACGCTTTATCAAGATATTCCACATGCCCAGTATAAAAGCCCTGTCCTTCATTATCTTCTATTTGAAAAACAGTATTAATAATGTAAACATTAAGCTTGCAAGATTCCTGCAGAGCTCAGCTAAGAACAGTCAGTTAATTCACCATAAAATATTAGGTGAGTCAGTTACCAGTTAATCTATTTAAACATGCTTTTTATTGAACCCTGCTAAATACTAATTAAAAAGTCATGCAGTACCACACTGAATACTTTACAGAGGCTTCCTAACTCTGAACTTTTGATACCTGTTTCTTTCAAACAAAAGCACATCCTAAATTCTTTTGCTTCTTAAATGTACTTGAAGTCCGAGAGGGGAATAAAGTCAGAGGGCAGAAAGGTCACAGACATAAATTTTAAGTACATGCAAGTGAAGTCAAACAAGCCACAGGCCAGAAGAAGAGTGCTGTGACCTTCTTTCTGATTCCTCCAGTAAATAAGTACTCAGAAGGTTACAGTTTTAATTTGCATGGCTGGTGTCAAAAAGGATTGAAAGTGACAAACCATGTCAGCCTGCATTTGAAACCTTTAAATTCGATCTCTCTCATTGACTGCTAAAGTGAGTGTGCAAGTGAATTAGGAGTCAGCTGTAGACTCTGTTCGTGGTGAGTGGCTCTAGGCTCAGTCAAGCTTCAGAGCAGACGAGCCCAGGGCTGAAGAAAGTATGATTATCTTCAGCTGCATTTCACAGAAATCCTGTTAACATGACTGGAATATCTGATAAATCACTTCCCCAGTCTTTTAAGAGAGCAAGATTGAAATCTAGTTTTTAGGAAACCCTATAACTGTCCCAATATGGCTTCACTGCAGTAAAAGCAAAGAGCAAGCACGACAAATGTGAACTTTAAGTTTTACCAAATACAGATAGCTGAGATAAGGGACAGACTCTGATATATCCCTTCTCTCCTCCAAGACTTACTAATTTTCACGCTGCTTTAAGAAAACAGAAATAGAACCCGAGTCAGCCTTCCCTGGTTTGATGCTGCAACCTTTACATCATATCCATTCCCATTACTGTCACTTAAATTTCTCATCACACTCGGCCTGGAAAATATCCAATTCCACCAACACATTTTTCTTAAGACTGTTGTTGTCTTCTAGTAATCAGACTAAAACCAGAAGAGTTTATTTCTGGTTAGCATCTAAGAACAACAACTAAAAGTAACCTGCTGTCTGAAAAAAATCTGAGGAGCACAGAATTTACTATATTTAATACAACGCTCCAGATAATTTTAAAACATCATCAGCTTTCTACAGCTATATCTCATTTTCAAAACACCTATGACCTTCATGAAGTGCTTAGAATTCCTCAAAGAGCAGGACACTCGATACAAGTATTGTTCCCATGATTGATACTACAGTGAGAAAAAGGAGAGTTTGAGGTTACACTGACAGAGAACATTTAACACCATCAGGGACTGGGAAGGAGCAGCACCATGTCTGTGCCATGCCATGGAACTTGTCCACACAGGAGAGCGGGTGCTTCAGTAGTAAACTGATTACTTACATTACAAATACATGTCACTCCACATCATCAACATCATTTTTGATATATTAATGAATAGCACAATACCCTCTGCATACCTGGATGGATTTACAGAAAGCTCCCCTGGTTTTGGCTGGGATAGAGTTCATTTTCTTCCTAGTGCCTGGTACAGTGCTGTGCTTCAGATTCAGTGTGAGTTGATAACACACTGATGTTTGGTTCTTGCTAAGCAGTGCTTACTCTAAATCAAGGACTTTGCAGTGTCTCATGCTCTGCTGGGGAGCAGGTACACAAGCAGCCCAGAGAGAGCATAGCCAGGAGAAGGGACCTGAACTGGACAAAGGAATATTCCACACCACAGGATGCATGCCCAGCATATAAACTGGAGGGAGCCAACTCAGAGCCACTGATTGCTGCTCAGGGACAGCCTGGGCATCAATCAGCAGATGGGCAACAACTGTATTGTGCATCACTTGTTTCTCTTGGGCTTTATTCCTCCTTTTCCTTTCCAGTACAACTATTGTATTTTACTTTATTTCCATAATTAAACCCACAAGTTGTACTTTTTTTTTTTATTCTCTCCACATTCTACCAGGGAAAAGGGAATGAGAAGCTACACAGTACCTACCAACCAAGCTGAGCTTAAGCCACAAAAAAAAAATCATTAATATATAGGGAACCTTAATTTATTATTAAGCTCCTACTTCAACAATTTTTACAAACTCATCCCTTACCTGCTGAGAAAAAAAATTAGACCACTAATATAATCCACAAAGCATCAAGTGAGTACACTTCCTCACACTCCATTCTCCCTGATATTTAGGGAGGTATTGCTCTGATTATTGAACTCCTAAGCAAAATTTGACACAAGGAACAGCAAGCCCCTGCTGACCACTGCTAGACATGTGGCTCAGGGAGACCATTCAACACACAGTTAGCACAGACAGCCATCTACTGATAGAAAGGCTTGGCACTCCTGTACATCATCTCATTGACATTTTAAAGGAAGCCTTGCCAACTTCAGACACTACCTCAAATCTCAAAGCAGCTAAAATGAGCTTGTAAGGAAGAATTCCAGAGGTCCAGTCTGCACAAGAGAGTTGTCTTTCAGCAGTGGCAGCAGGACTCATTACCTTCTGACTTAAGGATTTCAGCAGCCCTTTCATTACCTACACATTTAATTTTACACAAACCAAAACAACTGCCAAGCACCCATTTTCACATCCCCTCTGTTACAAAATGTGTCTGGTATCAACATGTTTTATTTACAGTTAGCTTCTTCCATCTGCAGTTTCACAGACTTCATTCAACATTCACAAAGTACTCGTCTTGAATCACTACTATAACGACATGTGAAAGAAGGTAAAGTAACTTTTCTCTCACAGATATTTCAGTATTTTTAGAGCATCACTCATGAACCAAGTTATGACAATCAACGCTACGCTTGCACATTTACCAACATTCACATACAACCACAATTGCAAAGTCAGCCTTCGAAATAAGGCTTGATCTCAGAACTCACATCACTCCCACAGACAAGCGTTTTTCAGGTTTTGCATAAAGATGAGCACATGAGAGTTGAAAACAGGAAAAATACAAATACAAATGTACTAAGCTCTTATTTCTTCATAGAACCTCATCTTTCCCAAGGTTCTTCATTTACAGAACTTACTATAAGCTAATAACTGGACAAAAAGTTCCAGTTCCCACTGTCTGGTACCAGCTACAAGTCCATCCTATTAGCATGGTCATCTTACTACACATGCAAATAAGTCTGCTTCCAATCTACAACATGTTTAATGGTTTAATGGTTACAGGCAAAAAATCCCCTTTTTAGGATGGCTTAATGTTCAAGTATACAAATAAATCTTCTTAATTAGAACAAGGGATAAAGTCTAGTCTCCTGGAAAAGACTCCCACTGTTCTAAAATTTAAGCAGCAGCTAAATGTTTCAATGACTGCTTAAAGCAAAATTTAAGCAATGGGTACTATATTTGTATCCCAAGAAGACAAGGCATCAAATCCTTGAGCAGAGATCTCAACAAGAAAAATCAGAACCTACATGTACTATGCAGGAACATTGAAGGATACTGATATTTGATTTTAGTGCTTTCAAAACAAGGTTTCAAGGCAGAGAAATTTCTGTCATATCTTCATTCAGAAGGACAGATTAATAATACTGCCCATGAAAGCATTCTTACAGCATCTCCATTATTTCCACATTGTTCTTTTTAATTGAAATGTTACGTGGGAACTTGAGGCAGGTCAGGCTCCACTTTTTAAATTTAAAATTATATAATTTGTGTGTACACAAATTATAATGTGTAATTAGAAGCATAATAGGCAAATTTGTCCACTTCCACTTGAAAACTATAATTACAAGATTTCGGAAGTCGAGACCCAGGATCTTCCCTAGAAACCAAATTTCAACATGACTGGAAATTTGTTAGCAATTTGGCTATTCTGTCTAAGCAGTAAACACACCTGAATTACTTCAGCATCTCAGAAGGATTCTACTTCATCCATACAACTCTTACAAATCAGTCTTGAGTTTCTGAAGAAAGCTGGCTGATGTACAGTATTGCAGTTTATGTAAATACAGATAGCAAATTTAATACTACTAAGACACCAAAATGCTATTACATAATTAAGCTGGTTATTTAAAGCACTTAAAACCTTTGCTAAGACATTCTCAGATACCCAAAAGATGCCAAAATTGGAAACCTGTTTCATTCTAAACTTAAAAGATAAAAAAATCCAGTAAAAAAACTAGACAAGCCATTTAATTTTGCCTCCACGTGAACTATTTTAGAAAATACTCAGTGGACCTGGCACACAAAATCCAAGCCAGAACCATTACATGTACTTTTCCACGAATAATTTTCATTCATTTAAGTGCACAGAAATATTACAATTAAGAGAAAAACAGTCCTTGATAAAGTTAGTGTCATGGCAGGATGGGTTCATAAAACATCCCCTTCTGAAGCCATATTTCCCACCTGTATTATACAGTCACTTCATTTTATTTAGCTCTTTGGTGATTCCACTACTAAAGTATCTATTTTACATATATATTATACAAATTTCCATTTTCAGCTACAGTTAACCAGTTGATAAGTCACTCTCAATCTTTCTTTTCCCATCTCTGACATGTGAAACACTTCAGATATAATCCAAGACTCCAATTTCAAAGTCAACAAAAAATCAAGAGACCTACTAGATTACAGAGGTTGGATTCACATACATCTAGATTTTTTCACTGTCAATATATAATTTTTTTGGAGCTCACTGTATGCATGTAGATACCGTGATGAAAGGCAAAAGTTTCAGTCCTCCAATTTCTCATTTCAATGAGAACCTCAAAAAGTATCATAAACTCAAAAAGGCACTATTTTGATAAAAGTCAAAGTCAGATATACTTTCCTTTAATACTGTTTACAAAATAGTAAATCACATACTTCTGTAACTACCTGGAATAATTTACACATGCAAAAAGATTCTTCACTCTCTGGAGAGGAACTTCAATAATTCACAGCCATCAAGTTAAATTTTTACAAGGTTTTTTTTATTTACAGCAAAACAACAAATGACTGTTTATTAACATAATTCTCCCTTTCCCACTATCAACAGGAGCATTTTTACAGATTCAAAGTCAGGAAAAATATGCAAAATAGCAACCACCCGTGGAGACATGCAGCTTCAACTCACTTGGCATATGCATTCCACAGCTGAAACTGTGACAGCTACCCCAAACTCCAGAGTATTTCAGACAACAGTAATTCTCCTGATTCTGAGACAGGCATTCGCATTTCTTACACATCAAAACCTACAATGCATTAGAAGAAGCCACATCAATTTAAACCTGTTCCTGTTATAGGATGTAAAGTACACCAAGCACGGCTTTGTAATCACTGCAATTGAAGCCAAAATCATTTTGGCTGTCACTATGTTATGTTAGAGGATCAGTTCATAACTTATTTCACTCGAGCATCCTAAGCACTGAATCAAGCATTTGTCTCTCCAGAGCTGTACTTGAAAGTCACTTGCCAATTACACAATACCTCCAAATGTACATTAAATTATACTTTAATTCACACAGAATGACTTTTCTAGTCAGTATTGCATCACTGAAACAAAAAGCTACCACTTTAAAGCACATCTGATATGACAGATCCAGAAGGGGTGGGAATAATTTATTATCTGGAGTTATATAATTACAAAACAAAATATGCTTTGTGTTTTTTAAAGGTTCACTAAAATGTATGGTTGGTTTCTTAATATTTTAGGTGCAGAGCCCAAAGTTTCTAGGAAAGAATATCGGTAGTAGGCTCGTTCTTAAGAAAGCTCACACACATGTAAACAATCGGCTATTTATTATTCAGAAATGGGGTAAAATAGGAAAACCTTCTGGGGATTTAACTGACGCGCAGCCCGAGCAGAGCACAGCGGACCCAGCTGTCCTACACAGCCATTCAGCTCGGGATAATCTAGAACTGGAGCAGTGAGCGATGGCAGAAAAAGCACCGAGGGAAGAGGGACAGTGCGGGCAGGCACCCAGCGTGCGCGGCTGCCCGGGGCGATGCTGCCCGGCACGGGAAGGGGAAGGCGCCGGGAGCCGGCAAACACCGACAGCCTCAACACAACAAACCCCACCAAGTGGTGCTAGGGAAGAGTGAGCCCCTCACCGAGAACCCCACCAGAAGCCTGAACACAACAAACCCCTCCAAGCGGTGCAAAAGGAAGGGTGACCCCCGACCGAGCATCCTCGGCAGCCGCCGCTCACTCCGGCCCGTCCCCACAGCGGGACAAGGCGACCCCGCTCCGCCCCGCCGCCCCTCACCTTGGTTGACCAGCCGCAAGGCGTGGGTGAAGGACGGGTCCAGCGAGTCCTTCTCCGCCATCAGCTCGGGCAGGTACTTCTCGTCCATGGCAGCGGCGGCGGCGGCCCGGAGCGGCAGCGGAGCCGGGGCGCCGGGTGCGCCCGCGGGGAAGGAGCGGGTCCGAGTCCCAGGCAGCGGTAAATCCTCGGAGGCAGCGCTTCCCCCTGGCCGCCTCCCGCCCGGGGCTGCGGGGACGCATCCAGAAGGAAGCGCCGCAAGCCCCCGGCTAAGAGCGGGGAGAAAAGGGGCGCGGGCCGGGGGGACGCCCCCCCTCAGTGGGCAAGAGGCGCTGAGAAATCACTCTGCGGAGGCGCACGAGGAGGAACGGGGGAAGAGACGCGCCACGGGAGCCGCTGACTCGGGTAGGAGTGGAGTCCCGCACACAACAAAAGGGGAACCGTAAGGCGGCGGCGGGCGCGGCGCGCAGACCAGGCGCACAGACCCGCAGCACAAACAGAAGCAGCAGCGGCGCTGCGCCGACTGAGCGAGGGAGAGGTGCCGCGCCAAGTTTATATACCACTCCTAGGCCACGCCTACCGCGGCTCTTAGCCCCGCCCAGGAGCGATGCCCCGCCCCGAGCCCGTCCAATGGGCGGGGATTGCACCGCCCCCCAAGTGTCTCCCCCTTGCTCAAGCGAAGGCTCCTATTGGACGGCATGACCTGTCAGTCAGAGACTGGCCGCAGCTTCTCATTGGTCTCTGCCGCTGGCCCCGCCTCCCCGCGGCCGGTGAGGGGCCGGCGCTGAGGGAGCGCTCCCAGAGCGGCTCCGCCGCGGGAGCGGGGCAGGAGCCGGGAGAGAGCGCATCGGTGCCTCTGTTGGAGAGGAGCGTAGACCCCCCCGTCAGACCCCACAGCGACCCTTCCGACGCACGAGTCCCCTCGAGGCCCTCCCCGGGGCCGTAGGATCTGTGACAGGGGTCGGGGATCCGGGACGGTGTCCTCTCCGTCTGTGTTAGACCTTATGAAGAAAGGCAGGTCTTGTGTTGAAAGGAGTGCAAACGCGATTTCTTTTTTTTTCTCGCCCCCAAATAGTGGTGCCTTCTATCCAGCGTTCTGTATTTGCGCCTCTAGTGATACAAACCACTTCATAAATACCAGCCAGAAAACCGTATTTCTGACGACTTGCCCCGATGTGCGGCTGTCAGTGGGTTTGGGATTCACCCTGTTCTAAAACAGGAAAGAGAAGTAAAGTTTAAAAGACCTTGCTCAAGCCTGTTTTCCTATTTTTTAGGGGATGCATTTGTTACACTAGATGATGATTCATTCTGATCCTTAGCTTTGAGGCTTTACATCGCTTCCTTATTAGTCCTTAGGTGTCTCATCAATGAATCTTGGGTGACAAAAGCCCGGAGGAAGCCAGACCAGCTCTTCTCTGTCACAGAGCACAAGGGCAAAGCAGAGGAAAATTACTAAATCGCTGAAGCCAAACCCATAAAATAGCATTTTAAATCAACCTTTACTGGGAAAGCCAATAAGAAACTTTGATGATCTAGACTTAAATGACCACTGAATATACTCTTGTATCTGTGATTCGAGTAACCCTACATTTACTTTTGTATTTCATGAAAAAAAAAAAAATCTGCAATGTATCTTACTCATATCCTTGCAATACAAGGAGAAAAAAAGCTCTGAAAAGGTAAACCAGCATGAGAAATGCTCACTTAAAGCTTGGAAGCAGAGGTTAAGGCTCCCTTGCCAGAACTGCAAGTGCTGTTTCACCCTGAAAACCAGAAGACCATATTTTAAGGTATCATTCCTTGTATTTCACAGATTGCAATACCCCATGATACAGTGTCTGGTATGTTGCAACACGAAGCATACTCTCTGTACAACCATTCCAAATAAATCTTGATCCAGAATGAACAGAAACAAATTTGTGAAATTCTATTTAAAAAGTTCTTTTGCATGACATCAAGCTTGATGGATACAACTAAAAGATACAAGCAGCTGGAAGAAGTTGAATTAAAAACAAATGTTTTTTTCAACCTTCCATATACATCTTCTATATAAAAGTACAGAAATGCAGCCATCTGTTGTGAAACAGACAGGCACATGCAACTCTGACACAGAACAATATGTAGGAGTGTAATCTTTATTGAATGACCTGGAGCAAAATAATCCCAGTGTTTGCAAGTAAAGCCTAAATGTACTTAAAATCCCACTAAAGCATGTAGGACCTCAGACAGAAAGGTAGCTATGTTATTACAAATTGTGTAAAACACAATGTACCTTTCTTGGAAAGAGTCATATTCTCCCTGGTAACTGATTAAATAAACATTTGGTGTTTCAAGAAACCACAGTATTTCTTCCCAAATGATACCAATTCCCTCTGGCTTTCAAGAGAGAAAGACTTACTGGAAGTCTGAAGACTTGGTTCTCTCTAGGTCTGTAATAATGTAGGAATTATAAAATTATCCATGTTGTACCCTATTGTTCAAAGTCAAACCTGCACATAACAAGTGCAGGATATTGTTTTCTCCAATGAAATTCACTAGGCTGTAATAAAACAAGAGGAGGGCAGAACGGATGGGAAATTACAAGCCTTGGGCCCTAAAAAGCAGCCCAGGATGTGGTTAGCTGGGAAAAGCCTGCTGAGCATCATTTTTACTGTCCAGGAAAGGCAGGAAACACCATCTTCTTAAGGACTGATTGCTTTGTAACTGCTGAAATCTATACAAAGCTTGAAAAGCAGCTTGCTCAAGGAGCTGCCCAGTAAATGCTAGCTGTAGGATTCATGAATATTGAAAAGCCATGAGTCAAAACTTTTAAAACACGACTTAAACGTGTTTGCTCTCTAACAGTACATGTCTACTGTGCTGTTTAATGCATGTGGTAGTCTCAGGAAGTTGCTTTGGTAGGTGGGCATCAGTCAGGAACCATGTCAGACTAATATCCCTTGCTCCTTTTAAAGCACCCATTATCTGACTTGACAGTGTGTCCGCCTATCTATAAACTAAAATTGTAGGTGCCAAAATTAATACTCATAGGTGCTAGAATCATTAGGATGTGTTGGTGTCTTCACTCTCAGGAGTGAGAATCTCTTTCTTGTACCAACAGGACGTGAGGGGACCGTGTGTAAAGAGGCAGAAACTGAGCTGTGTCCTCTCTCTGGAATATGGGTTCTGTACTAATTAATGAACTTACATTTTCTTTATTTGTCGGATCAACATAACAGGCAGCAATTTCACCATTAAGTCATAAGTACAGCTAAGTATTTGTTATTTCCATGGAATCATCAAATGGTCTGAGTTGGAAGGGACCTTTAAAGGTCACCCAGTCCAACTCTGCCACTGCAATGAGCAGGGAGATTTTTAACTATATCAGGTTGCTCAGAGCCCCATCAAAACTGACCTTGAATATTTTCAGGGATGGGGCATCTACCACCTCTCTTGAAAGCCTCATCTAGTGTTTCACCACCCTCATTGTAAAGAATTTCTTCTTTATGTCTAGTCTAAGTGTACTATCTTTTACTTAAAAAACCATTACCCCCTGTCCTATCACAACAGGTCTTGCTAAAATGTTTGTTCTCTTCTTTAAGTACCAAAATGCTGCTATAAGGTCTCCCCAGATCCTTCACTTCTGCAGGCTGAACTGTCCCAACTCCCTCAGCCTATCTTCACAGGGAAGGTGTTCCAGACTTCTGAGCATCTTTGTGGCCTCCTCTGGACCTGCTCCAATAGATCCATGTCTTTCCTATCCTGAGGACCCCAGAGCTGGATGCAGGACTGCAGGTGGGGTCTCACGAGAGCAGAGTGAAAGGGCAGAATCACTCCCTCGCCGTGCTGCCCACAGGGCTTTGGAAGCAGCCCAGGGTAGGGGTGGCTTTGTGAGATACGAGCATCCCACAGTCAGTGGCAGCCTGGTGTGATCATTGAATCAATGGGACACTTGTCACAGGAGAAAAACCCAGCTGAGTGGATGGTAATTTAGGCAAAATCAACCTTGTGGTTGGGTTCTACTACAAAGTGCCCAATCAAGGGCACTTTGTAGTAGAACACAGCACCCTCACTCCAGATACAGAAGGCATTGCTCTCACAGGCTGTCACCCTGCTGGTCATTTACAATTCTGTGCTAGACTTTACATGCCTCTAATGTACTTCTTGCCTCTGATTAACTCCTGAGTTCCTGATGCAAATCTCAGATCACAACAGACTGTTACAGAATCATTATTTATTTGCAACTTTACCTCATTAAAATGCACACAGCTGAAGACCTGTAACAGCAGGGTCTGTTTGGGGAAATAGTTTGTCACAAATACCACATCTAGTGATTGATGTGACTCAGCACAGTTCTGACTAGCGTGTTACTAAGTAGGTTCTGGCTTCCTTAATGTTACAGTGTGTTACTTGCCAATTTCTATCAGGCATGACAAAAGTACCAATGCACTCCTTTCTCCAATATTCCTGTCGTTTTTTTCTTGTTGTTTTCTTTTTTTCTTTTTAACTTGCATGTGTTTTAAAATATAAAAAAGTAGACTAGAGTATACTGTCATATCAAGATATCCATCACAAATTGTTTTCAAAACCTTTTTTCTAAAAGTTCACAGCTTTCTCTTTTATACCTTTTGCCTTGTAGTTCAAAGTTTAGGCTCTCTTTGGACCTAATCAAGGTAATCGGCCAAGTTAAGGTAGAATACAGTACACAGAATGTATGAGACTTGTAGAGCAAAACAATTACATTGTCTGTAACAGGTAAATTTTATCCACTTTATTCTACTTTATTTTCTTTCTAGGTCTTAAAGGCTAACACACAGTTTCAGAACAGTCTCTCTGATTTCTAGTGCAGTTATTGAGGCAATACATTGCAGTGAGCTCACCACCTTTGTTGTTATATTCAAGTACACCGTGATCTGAAAGGTTTTTTTTTCTTTTCTGTAGTCATTTTGCTAATGGCAGTTGTAGGACATGTACTGGAGCTGCATACACACGTGCCTTGGTCATATGATGTGCCTGTAGGCATCTTGATTAACTTTGAATTCTCTGCTCTGAAGCATTTTGTCATATTAAAAGGGTCTTTTCTAATTTTGTTTTGAATAAGGTGCAATGATTTTACAGCCCATTACTGGCTTTGTACAAGTATTTGGTAAAAATCCAGATTTGGTCATTTTCTGTTACATACTCGCTATATAGTATATATATATCACTTCCTATAGTTCTAATGACGCAAGAGATACTGACATTATCATGACCAAAAAAACTTTTTCTGGATATTCTTTTTCTCTTGTGTCATATTTGAATATAAATACTTTTTTAGTACTCCTTTCTTGATCATATACTGTAGCTATAAAGGAATGTTGTACTATTGCAAAATTCTTCTGCTAGGAGCTTTTGCAAAATTGCACGCTCTTTAATTTCCTATATTCCTGCCTAGTGTGCTTACAAAAGTGGTTTGCTTTGAGCACTTTGTGCCTGCCTTCTCTAGTGCTGGGACAATCAATGTGTATTACAAACCTTGATGCATCTGGTCCTCCCACATACCTCTTTTATTGCTCTGAATGTGGCTGATGCTAAATCCAGTACACCCTTATCTCTGTTATACCTGTCCTCTTCCTGCTTTCCCATCTTTTAGCACATTGTGTTTTGTGCTAATGAATGTTCTCTTTTGTTCTTAGGACAGCTTTTTACAGGGTGAAATTGTTTGTTGCAAATTTTTTCCTCTTACATTCAATCCATTAAAAGCTTGTCTTTCACAGACTGTCTTTCCTAACTACCAAGGCTTCGTCAGCCATAAGTTATCAGTTGTCTTAGTAAGACCGTGATGTGTCTCACAACGTTTGTCTTTCTATGGTGATGTTTTCTTGAAAAAGAAACAGATCTCAATTCAAAATTACAATCTCTGTTTTCCTGTCTGCTTGTATGAGTTTACTGGATACTTGAACTTTGAAAATACCAGTGCCTTTTTCCTTGTTACCTAATGGAACCAAGGTGAAGAATATTACTTACTCCACCCCTGAAATAAATCTGCTGTGTTCATATCTTCTATACTACCATATTCTGCAATATTTATTTTCTGACTTACCCATGGCCCATTTCTCTCATTATTCTGCATGAAAACGGTAGTTTCTTTTTGTCTGATAATATATCAGAAAATAGCTTTGTTCAGACTGCTCAGATCCTCAGAGAGTCAGAGTAAACTAAAGTTATTATATAATAGAGGCCATTTGGTGATGGTAGTTTATTGCATTTGCTTTTAAACTCTACACAGTAATAATACAGGAGTCTTAAAAAAACGTTTCTTAACTTCAACTTAAGAGGGAGGAGGGATAGCAGTAAAATGTCCATTTTTCTCTTGGAATAAAAAATCTTACTTAAAATGCTGAAGGGTGAGCCAGAACATAGTTCTTGAAAACTTCTCAGACTATGTTGACACCAAAGTGGATACAAAAGTAATGCTGCTCTTTGTGACCTTCAAGAGTCTGCGTACCTGAAGTGAGCTTGTGAAGAAAAGCAGCAGCTGTAGGAGAGCCCCAAAGGAACTGATGGGGAAAAAAAACCAAAACCAACAACAACAAAAAAGACATAAAGCATTTTAGCTTTTTGTTTGGGAATGGAACAATGCTCTTTCTGTACCTTCTACAAGGCAAGAGGTGAAAGAGGAACTCGCCATGTAAGACAGCAAAACTTCGCTCCCACGCAAAGCACACAGGCAGATCAGTCTGTGAAACGTGGATTTTATACCTGCTCTCACTCTGCCAGGCTGCAATGGAAGGATCGAGCAGTGCAATATGTTCTCAGCATCCTGTTCTTGGTACCTTTTGTCATGCAAAGAGTGAAGGAACCGAAAGAGAATCATCAACCTTTGCCATCAGAGGTTTGCTCAGCTCACCAGCAGTTGCTGAGAAGGCTGTTGTGTTCTTATGTCCAGCTCCAAATGATGTCCTTTGCACTTATAACACAAAGTAGGTTTGTTTTCTAAGGCCTAATGCTTTCAACCCACCCATTAATACCATCTCCACAATGTTGATGTGACTGTTGCATGTGTATCTCATTGCTTAATTTTTTAATATCACAAAGCCAGGTAGATAATATATGCAAAACAATTGTTTTGAAAAATATTTCAGCGGCATATATATTGATAATTATTTGTAATAAAAAAAGTACCTTGGGGGTAGAAAGGCAGAGTTTTGTCACATTCTGTATTTATGAATTTTGTCTCACAACAAATCTGCTCTTTAAATCTGTCATGTAAGTTTAGATTAACTTCTGTTTGAACTTCTATTCATTGTGTTTTGGTCCTATATTTTGAAATAAAATGTTTACTTACTTAAATTTACTTTAAAGTGTTGCAGTGAGCAAACTATGTATTACACCTTTAAGTTTAGCAGTTCTTTAGCTTTAGAGAGTAAATAGACAGAATCATAGAATCATAGAATATTCAAAGTTGGAAGGACCCAAAAGGATCATTGAGTCCAGCTCCTGGCCCTGCACAGGACTCCCCAAGAAGAGCTGGAACTGCAAGACACTTCAAGAAAAGTTGGGAGAGCTGTTGCTTTGGGGGATGTTAAAGGAAATGTGGCTGTGACAAGAGAAAGAGAAGTCACTGGGAAAAAGAAAAGAAAAGAAAACAAAACAAACAAAAAACCAACAAAACCCCCAAACACCTGTTTCTATAAGCTATGCCTGAGAATTCAATGGGTGATAATGGCCTGATTTCAGATTTTTAATTTAGAACTCAAATGGTAAGAAAATAGTCCTGGCCCTACATTCACAAGTATTGCAGCACTTCCATTCATGTATTAAGTTTTAGCAAAATGAGGGAAAGTAAGAAGCAAGACTATTTCATTATAGCAGGACTATTTATTATAGATCAGTGTATAATGTGAAATGTTAAGGCAAAAATATGTCTTTGCTTTCCTGCTAGAATATTTTCATTAGATGTAGTATCCTTCCCTCACCCAATCATTTTCCTTAATAATTTGGGATTCTGACTTAGTGCAATTATGTGACTTAAATTGAGAAATATATTTTCATCAAAAATAAGTTACTAAAAATCAATAGTTTGAATTTTATTCATGCACTGCTTTATTTTGGCAGTGAACAGCCACAAACATAAGCTCAGGTAAGAACTGCTTAGTAAGGCTTAAAATGTATCCAAGCACACACATTTCTTTGAAAATAATACATCAGTAGTCTAATATCTTGATTCTGGGTCTTATTTAGGGGTCTCTAGATAGTTTATTATCTCTTTTCAAATTAGTGGAGGGTTAGAATGTAGTATTTCCCAAGGAAACCACTTTTGTTTTCTTAAGGAAACTGTTAAGTTTTATTGACTTTTGAAGAGTTTTACGTCTTAGAGAGTTCAAGTAAAAGTGCAGTGCTTGAAAAGTAGGGTATGAATGGGTGTTTGAGATTACCTTGAGAAGCTAATGATATCTTTATAGCATTAGTATTTAGTAATTGAGGCCTTCATCCTAAAAGCTCCACTTTACTGCTCCAGCAAGTCCCAAAAATTAGCATAACAATCCTAAAGAACAAATGGGTCCCTTGCTGTATGTTTCTCAGCTACTGATTTTTTCATTCATTACTGTGATTTCTTTCTCCTGGTGTTTTGCCACAAATCTCCTGTTCCCATGATACAATATGCAGTTAAAATTATCTCATCTTGGATTTGTTTTTCAATAAACAGAATGTGTTACACAAATGTGCCATATTCATGGTTGTCTTATAAAACAAATACTATACTCTAAACGACACAAATAATTAGATTTTAATATCCATTATTGTTTGTTTTTTTTTTAAATTGCTCATTGCTTATATTATAGCTATAAGTATAATAATGTGATCTTTTATGTTCTATATTGCATTAGATTTCCACAGCAAGATTAGGAAGCAATACTAAAAATATCCAGTTCTAAGTATAACCAGATACATTTCTATTTCTTTTTTTTTATATTGCAGAAATAGAACAGTTATAATTTTATACTAGTAACAGATCTAATTTCAGTAAAAACACTTCAGGTAGGCTGGGACAAATTAAAGCATAAAAGTGGGAATGTGTGAAAGAAACATATGCTTTCATTTCAAGATTTATGGTATTTATTTGCAGTGGTGTTAAAGTCTTGCTGATTTTTCAATATGGAAAGATATTCAAATTTCCTTAACCCAACAGGTTAGCGGTCAAGTGCAGCTTTAGGAAAGATCACTTTGCTAGATGCTGTTGTCCTCTACATGCAGGGAAAATATCAACGTGAATATTTTTTCTTGACAGCACAGACAGCACAATCTTACAGTGAGCTGCATGATACAGAATCAAAGAAAAGGAGACTGGGACAGACCCCACAAGGTCATCTGATCCAACAGTTTGCACAAAGAAAGAGTCCATGGAATATCAATATCTGCTGAACTGCCTTGCCAAAACTTGGACGCAATGCCCCCAGTAATGGCCTTTTCTCATGGCGTCAGACACTCCTTTGATGTAAAACCTTGTGGGCTGTGAGAGCGCCAGGAGAGAGCTCATTGCAGGACCTGAGCTTCTGCCCTCAAGCTGTAGGACAGTGTATACACAGTTTATCCCACTTGTTCAGGTTATAGAGGGTGATCTTATGCATCCCGTGTCTTGCTTGGTAATATCCACCCTAAAGAATGTGAGTAATTATGTGACATTTTTCAAACCTAAGTCTCTATAAAGCACCCGGTTATCCTTTCTTATATTAAACAAAAGATAAAAGCCTAAATTTACCCCCTACTCTAGTACCCCTGACTATATACGGAAAATATTTTCTGTGGTATAATTATCATTAAGGGCTGCTAAATCCTTTAGACCTAAACTGCTGATCCAGTCTGAGGCTAAGTTTGGCAAGAGGGTCCACTCTGAACCTTGGGAATCAACAGGAGGATCTCTGTTACCCCATTGCATCCCGTACTCTTTTCCCTCCTTACCCTTTTGTGTCCCTGGTCTCAGCAAAAGTCTTTGTGGGTTACTCCTCAACCATTTTTTCTTTGTGGGCTTTATTTATACAGTAAGTAGTAGAGTGAACCTTGCCATCAAACTTTGTCGTGCTTTTGCAAATGTATATCAAACCTGCTTTTTCTGATCCCTTGCTGGTGGTTCTTTGAGCAACTTGAACCACTCATTCATGACAGCTGCAGCTAGCTTTTCCTTATTTACACTGAGCTCTCAACTTCTGTTTTCTTTTGGGGTTTTGTTTGGTTTGGTATGGGTTTTTATTAAAGAAAAGAAACCCATACATCATTTTGTACTGATTACTTTTATCCAGATCTGCTGACACAGCAGGAGTGTTTACTGGAATAATTTCTAACTTGGTTTTAAAAAAAGCCATCAACGTCCACCCTTAAAACCCACAAAACCCTAAGGCCTCACACACAGCTATTGCTATTTGTAATGTGTTTCTTTATCCAAATTCAGAAAAAAGCAGCCCTGGAATTCTGAATCCATTTCTGATTCTCCAGAGTCTTACAATCAACCCACCAAAAAGGGCATTGGCTCCAATATAAGAAATTGTGAAACAAATAAAAATTAACATGCATTAAAAATGTAAAAAATCATATTATCTCATATTAAAAATCCTTTGTGTATTTTATAATTTTAAGGCCGCCCCCCCGCAAAAGTTCACAATATAGCCCTAGATGTTTCCTGTGCCACATCACTTCCTGGGCTGAGGAAAAAAAAAGAAAATGCTATTCCTCTTTTAAATTTTGTTATGAAGCAACTAGTTATAATATAAACATTGTACAGATGCAACAGTGGAGTAAGCTGAGACAAGTAAAAACTTAATCTTTTGTTTTTGTTTACAAATACCTGAAAACCCTGAACTGAGAACATCTCTACAATACCAATTGTATTGACTGATTCAATTGGGTCTTAAAATCCATTCCCTAAAAAAGGTTCAGGAAGAAAGTTCTCTGTTATATGGATTTTGACAGGTATTGAAACATAACGGCTTTGCAAAAAAAATACCACTCTGGGAAATGTAGTTCTACTGCAAATGGTTATTTTGCTAATTAAACCTTATTAACACCCTGCGGAAAAGGGAATGAAGCGTTGGTAGTGTGTGGTAAAACTGCATCTCACAGTTAAAGACAGCATGGCATGAGCAAGGGAGTGTTAGAGTGCAGCAAGGGTCCAAAACCATGTTTGTGCCCCATTTGGTCTGGGTTATCTGATGGACTTAGAGTCAGTGTTTTGATGTCTTTCTGCAAAGAAGACATGTTTTTTATTAACATATTGTAGGACCATTTGGTTTGGGTTTCATTATTTCCTTCACAATAGGGTCTGAGAGCAACAGGCAATAAATCATTTGTTGAACTCTGTTAAGATAGGTGGCTTTTTTGGGGTTTTGGTGTTTTGTTTTTTGGGGTTTTTTTGTAGTAGTAGTTGGAACCCTGAGTTTTATGACATGATTTCAATATTCAGTGGAGTGACACAGCTTTTGTTTATACCCCTCTGTTGTCTGCAGGATGTAGTTTTAGTACACTGTAGAAGTCCGGTTCCTGCAATGCTCCCCTGCAGGTGGGTGTTGCTCTACCACTGGAGAATGTTTTTAGTGCCTTGAATCTGAACAGAGGAGAATTTCCTGAAAAATGAGACTTGCTATTTACTTTGTGAAACAGCAATCTCTTACGTTTTTATAACGGGGTCACCAGAAATGTGTGACTTTTTTTTTTTTAGAAATTCTCAGTGAATTCGTTTTGCTGTCAATCTGAACCTACTAATGGATGTTTAAATCAAAACACTCATTCTTAAACTGGGTTTTGCATGAACTGTGTCTGAGAAATAAAAATGTATAGCTTAAATTTCCTATATGAAAAATAATTACCTCTAGCTAAGGATCTTAACACATCTTGTAGACGTGAAGGAGGGAGAATAGAAGGTGGGTTAGAATTGCTGACAACCATGAGTGTAATTCTGGCTTCTTTGTTTAAATTACTGGCCATCAGTAAAGTTGGGCAGTGGGGCCACCACCTGTGATTCAGCCCCGAGCGCACACTAAGGGCTGAGCTCTCTTTCAGTATAAAGGTAACGCAGTGTTCACTTGACAGGGAGGCAGGAACCAAACACATGTCTAATGTGACATGACAAACCTGGGATAGCACACCTGACCTCCAGCTGTATGTGTATATAGAATATATACTTCTCATTTATACATATTCCCTAAGGTGTGTGTATATATATACACATATACATATATAGATGGATCTCTCTCTCCCTCTCTCCCCCTCTCTCTCCCTGTCTGTCTATCTACCTATCTGCACCTTAGCATTCAGTAGCACTAGATGCTTGTGCTTACACAACAGAATTGAACCCTTTCCCGTTCATGAACAATTTCTTTCTAGCTTATGGAAAGTCCCTGAAAAACACAATTTCTTTTCACACACAAAAAATCATTGGAATGGTTGGGATTTCTCATCTCCATCAAGGGCACAAATATATTGACTTCAGACAATATTTTTCTCCTCTAAATGGCTGAGGTGTATCCAATGGCAACACGATGTTTCCTTGATGTTAACCCCAAAGAAATCTATCATAAACTGATTTGTTTTCACAGATTAAGTATACTCTGTAAGGCTACTGATTTAAAAATGTTTAAAAAATGAAAATACTTGCAACTCTGTGGCTTAACCATATTTTTTTCTGTAGGAATTGAAGTTCTTCACCAAGCTTTTCCTGTCTGGATGGTATTTAATGGCATTGCAGTTCTTTGGTAACCTCTTAGGAAAAAAGTAGAATGAGAGCAGATAAAAATAAGTGCCAACATAACTGGTAATAGCTATGACTTCGTTGTGCAAAAGGTTGTGCAGGTGTTTAACTTCAAACATATGTGAAGACCTCTTATGATGGAGTCTAATGAGCACATTTATAATGGGAACAGAGAGCCACAAAAACCTTAGCTGCAATGAGCCTTCTGCATCTTCCTGCTTTTTCAAGATTGTGTAAGTCTGTGGAGGACTATCATCTGCTTCAGTGAGCAAAGATATCCTCCAAGAAGAGCTGATCTGCTCAGCTATTTTCTATGGCAGTTCTTCAGTTAAGTAGAACTCCTTCAGTACGAACAACTTGGAGTGAAGTTGTCTCACACCAGCACACTAAAGACAGATGGATAAAGGGCTGCAGTGATTTTTTGCAATGGTTATTTTTTAGGTGGCTCGTCCCAAGAAATGGAAGCCAGAGCCTGCCATATGCTTTCCCTGCAATGCTCTGGGAAGAGCTAGTCCCCTTGAGGAGATAATCGGATTCACTAGGGCACTGCTGGTACCTCAGCAGTTTCCGGTGAAAAACTCTGAGCATGGGAGAAATCCATTTTTTTGTCCTCTCTGCAATTTAGGCACCCCAGAGAGTACTGTTAAGGAGATCCTGTATAACCTTCGCAGAGTCTAGAGTCAAAACCAGTTATGAGGGATGATGTCTAATCTAAAAAATGGAAAAAATCTTGTGCCAAAAGCATTGTGATGCCCTTGTGCAAAATAACCTGCTGGGTTTAACACTTAATCAGAAATCCTTTGACACCAGTGCCTAATGCCTTGAATTAAGAGTGTAGAGTCCTGGAGTCTCAACTTGCCCTCAAGATTATTTCTTGTTTAAATCTAATGTCTGTTGAATGCAAAATATAGTACCCTGTAGGTACATTCAAAGTATTTGCCTGTGTTGAAAAGGAGGAAAAATTCATGTGGCAAGAGGAGAATGGATGTGAAAGAGTGAATTGCTGACTAGAGTAGCTTTCCAAGAGAGGAAAATCTTCCCAAAGCATACAAGTTAGTTCTCAACAGTTTCTGGGTAAATATTGCAGCTACTGGGCTAATATAATGACAGATACTGCTGCAGCTCAGTTTTTATAAAGAAAAAAGCCACAAGTGTATTTTGGCAGCTTTTGTCCTTTTGAATATGTGTCCTGGCTGTTCTCAGAAGGCATCTTCCAGACTGGCTGTCTGAGTGTTAGGCATTGCTCTACATATTTCCTGGATCCTGACAGAGCTCCTGCTTTGGGCTGCGAGGGAAAGAAGGCAGGATTACATCTGTTTGAAAAAAAAAAATTGCCATATTTGTGTAAAGAATGAAGTTACCATAAAAAATATCCTCAGGTTGTTTTTTTTCATATGCACTTTTCTTTTTAATTGCGCATGACTATTCCTAAATCCTACAGTTAATTTAGTTATAAAATTAACTTAAACAGCCAGAGAATCCATTTTCTAAGTATATAATGAAATTAAAAAAATCTCACTATCGATCCTGCAGGAATGTAAATGTTCCTATTCCATTTGTTCTGCGGATGGAAGGATGCAGAGAGGCAGCAACTTAAACATATCTCAGCACCTCCAACTTAATAACATTTGGGTTTGTGGGGTTTTTTTGGGGGGGGAAAATAAGATGTTGGAGTTAAGTGTTTGTGTTGATAAAGACAACATAAATAAATGAGAAAAGCATTTACAGAGAAGTTCTCAGAGCCCTGTTTATTACAACAGAAATTCCAAAGCATCCAAACTGAAATAAACAATCTGTGTGCATAATTCATTTTATTTGAGGAGAGATGTGAAGAAAAAAACATTGTACTGAAGAGTACTTTTGGTTTGGTAAACTAAGGGAATCTAGGGGAACCCCTTGGGATGCCTTCCCTCATTCATCAGTTCTCTTTGAGAAGCAAGCTCAATGTCTGTGTGCAGTTCTGGTGTCTCCAGAACAACAGAATATCATCACCTCAGGCTTTAGGAACAGCTATATTTCTTCATTGTTCTTCTGTCTCCTCCCCCCAGTTAAAAATACTCATCTGCATGATTTATAGTACATAACTAGGTGCATGCTCTATTTATATAACCTAGTTGTCAACATTGTTTTTGTTTTGCCCTTTCCCATATAAAAGCATATAAATCCAGGCACTCTCCATGGAGTAAATTTTAAAACAAATGCCCTCCAAGCCTATCTTTTAGGTCTAACAGCTACTACATTATTGAAATGGAAAAAATGGACAGCAATTTCCAGACAATAAGGGTAAGTAAATTCATATTTCCTTAACTTATTTCTATATGAAAAAATTCTATTTCTGTACCTTGGTAAAAGCAAGAAAAGCTTTAGTTAGTTTTAAGGTAATTTTCAGGGCTTATGCATCTGAGTTTTCATTGTTGTGAATCAAACCCAAAATTTCACTATGAATGAAGTTAAACTGATATTAGCAGTTAAATAGATGTCACTGTAAAATTGTCATTCCTTTTTCTAAAAAAAAAAAAAAAAACCAAAAAAAAACCACTTACCCAAAATGAGGACTATAATTAATTATAGATGAAAATTTCTGCCAGGTTATGACATTGTAGTGAATATTACTAAGTTATTAATTATGATGACTATTCTATTCAGTTCACAACCCATCAGCAGTTGTTTGTAGCTTTCCACTCCCACCAACTTGTAGCAACAATATTATCCTTTAGGGAAAAATAAAAAGAACAAAGAATCCTCAGTCCCATACAAATTAATCTTCCAAATAATGAAGGTAGGTGAGTTTCATTTGGTCAAATTTCAGATTTTTCTGGAAGTATCTGCCCTGAATGGCTTAATTTGCAGTAACAGCATTGGAAATATAATCTGTTAAATATTCTCTGGCGATGTACTGGTTGCAACTGGTTCAAGAAGCCTGTTCTGGTTACCTGTAACCCCAGAAGGCTGAGGCTAAATGAAAAACTCAATTGTTTAATAAAACAAATGGAACTATTTCCTACCTGCAGGTTACTTCTGGCATCAACGTTGAAAACGTCGAAAATGGCCGTTTGAAAAAGTATTCTGTAATATTGTTAACTCTCATTAGGGATGAAAACACACACACAGAGGTCATCACAGGTTCCTGAGCAGACTCTGGGGGACTCTCAGCACAATGAGCAGTGTGGGGGCAGAGCTGATTTTTAATCACTCTATGTGAATCACAAGCATAGAACAAAACAAAATAGACTATTTCAGCTGGAGGGAACTTACAAGATCATCTAATCCAACTGCCTGACCAATTGAGGGCTGACCAAAAGTTAAAGCTGTTGTTAAGGGCATTGCCCAAATGCCTATTAAACATTGAGAGGCCTGGAGCATCGACCAGATCTGTAGGAAGCCTGTTCCATGGTTTGATCACCCTCTCAGTAAAGA
>VYZT01057586.1:11010-37931 GCA_013400735.1 Pomatostomus ruficeps | reverse complement strand
AGAATGTGGATTTGGGATGGTGTGATGGAGAGAACGTGGATTTGAGGTATTGGGTGTGACTTGTCTGGAGTGGAAGGGGAAATAGGCGAGTCTTTGCTGCCCTTCCAGGATCAGGGATGTGCAGCCCAGCGTTTGGAAGATGCTGGGGGTGTGTTAGCTGGAGGTTTGGGATGGGAAATGGTGGATCCCAAGTCATTTGGGACAGTTGGGAACTGCTCTGGTGTGTAGAGAACCCCCGGGCTTGGACTTTTGGGAATGAGCTAACGAGCTTTCCCAACTTTAATGGCTTTTCTGGCCTGGCCAGATAGTTCAGTGCCCTGTTTTCCTTGAAAAAGGGTTTGGGTCCTGCTTCCTGAGCAGCCTGAGCGGAATAAACCCCGGGAGCTTTGCAGGACACGTGGCTGTTCGTGGGCTCCGGGGGGAGAGGAGGAAAAGTGACGTGAGGCAGGAAATCGTGTGGGATTCTGCGGCGATTCCAGCTGCTGGAGAAAAGAGCTTGTTCCTAAAGACCATCTGTGCCCTGGCACTCGGGGATTTAGGATCTCACCCTCTGCCACAAGGGATCTCAGCTACGTCAGCCAGAAGTGTATTGAGGGAGAGAACATGAATTTGGGGCAGTGGTGAGGGAGAAAACGTTGATTTGGGACAGTGTGAGGGAGAGAGTGTGGATTTGAGGTGGTGTTGAGGGAGAGAGTGTGGATATGGGATGCTATTGAGGGAGAGCGTGAATTTGGGGCAGTGTTGAGGGGGAGAACGTGGATTTGGGATGGTGTGAGGAAGAGAACATGGATTTGGGACAGTATGAGGGAGAGGGCATGGATTTGGGATGGTGTGAGGGAGAGGGCGTGGATTTGCGGTGGTGTTGGGGGGAAGACGGAGGATTTAGGATGTTATTGAGGGAGAGCGTGGATTTGGGGAGAAAATGTTGAGGGAGAAAATGTGGATTTGGGATGGTGTTGAGGAAGAGAAGGTGGATTTGGGACAGTGTGAAGGGAGAGAACATGGATTTGGGATGGTATGAGGGAGACAACATGGATTTGGGGCAGTGATGAGGGAGAGAATGTGAATTTGGGATGGTGTTGAAGGAGAGAACGTGGATTTGGGATGGTGTTGAAGGAGAGAACGTGGATTTGGGATGGTATTGCAGGAGAGAACGTGGATTTGGGATGGTATTGCGGGAGAGAACGTGGATTTAGGGCAGTGTTGGGGCAGAGAACGTGGATTTGGGATGGTGTGAGGCAGAGAGGGTGGATTTGAGGTGCAGGCTGCTGTCTCCAGGTGGAGAGGGCTGATTCCCTGCAGCCATAACTCTGCAGCCCCCATGTGGCACAAGGAAGCTTCACTTGGCCCTGCCCAAAGCCAGGAACCTGCTCCTCTAAAGAAATTCCCAGATTTTCAGAACTCCTGCACATAAACCTTGGACAGGTTCGGTGTTGGGAATACCGGACATGGCACTGAAGAGGGGACTGGGAAAGAGGAGGAGGCCTGACTTCCCTCTCCAAAGGCTTTAGACCCTTGCAGATGCCTTTTGTGGCCTCTTTCCTTGGAAAAATTGTTTCCTTGTGCCAGCAAATAAGGAATTACTTCAATATTCCTGTCCGATGTTGTGCTGAAGGGCTCTGATGAGCTGCAGGCTTTTCGTTCAGCTGGAAAATGTTTTAGTGGAGAAAGGTTTGTAGATGGTATCGAGGCCTTTTCTTGGATATGGAAAATTTCCTTCATCAGGAGGTGGATTTTAAGGAATTTGTGTGGAGAGGCCAGAGCAGGGCTCATGTGATGGAGCAGATTCCTTTAAAAATCAAAGAGAGCCCTTGCAGTGACCTGGGCCACCAACCAGGACAGGGAGAGCCAGGAGAAGGTCAGACCCTGCAGAAATGATGCACCCAGAGCCTCTTCCTGCAGGGACACGGGAGCAGAGCCATGGATAAATCCAGGCCTCAAACTCATTTCCTTTCTTATTTAAAGCGATAAAAATTAATATATATGATGGAGGAACTAATGTGCTTTCTAGACATGGATTTAATCTTCTTTTCAGCTTGTGCAGAGCCAGAGGAGGCCGTTTTTGCGTCTCTTTAGAGGGAATGAGAGGAAAGTTTGCTTTGTTTTCTTTCTCCCGTGCTGTTTGTGCCAAACCTGCCCCTCCTGCCCTTCCTGCAGCCCCAAACTCTCCCTCGGCCGTGCCACGGCTCCGCTTCCTCTGGCACAAACAAAGAGCCGTGATTGAAAACATCAAACCCCCAAAAACACCCCGACACCCCCGGCAGGGAGGGCTGGCAAACCCTTCCTAGAGCCCAGTCAGTCCTGCAGCTTTTTAGGGTTTCCTTGGAGTCACCCCGAGTCCTCACCCTCGGCAGGGTGAGTCCTGCAGCCAAAGTTCTGTAATTTCCCCATGAACCTGATTTGATCCCAGGCTGAGGCCAAACTCCCTCCCTGTGCAGGAACGAGGGGCTGGGCCAGTCGCCACCCTGCCCTGACCTTTCACACTCGTTCCTTTATTATTTTTGGGAATCCCAGGCAGGATTATTGGGTCTGTAGTCTGTAACCTGCCCGGGATTCCACTGCTCTGCAGCTGCTCCCGACTTCCAAGGCTTTACCTGAGAGAAGATTCCATCTGCCCTCCAGAGGCTTTTAAAAAACCCTTTTTCACTGGGATTTTGTCTCCCTTCCCTCTCTCCCACCCCCTGCACTTGCTGGGTCAGGTTTGAATTTGGTTCTGGAGTTTTCTGGCTCCTTTGCACTGGCTCAGAGGGATCTCAGGATCCTTCCTGGCTGAGATGGTGCAGAACAGAACTGGGGGGGCCAGGAGCCCCATCCCTTTCCTGTGGCTGCCCCTGGCAGGGAGGAATGTTGGCTGGAGCCGCTCTGACCCCGCTGTCCCTGCCTGGCTCCTCTGCAGGTCACACAGAAGCTTCTGCTGCTCCTGGGTCTTTTTGGTGAATAAATTCAGTTTGCAAGGTTTTCCCCACAAAGAGAGGCTGAGGGACTTGGGGCAGGTCCCTCTATCCCACTCAGTGGGAAGCAGTGACTGATCATGGAATCATGGAATGGTTTGGGTTGGGAGGGACCTTAAAGCCCATCCAGTGCCACCCCTGCCTTGGGCAGGGACACTTCCACTGTCCCAAGTTGCTCCAAGCCCTGTCCAGCCTGGCCTTGGACACTTCCAGGGATCCAGGGGCAGCCACAGCTTCTCTGGGAACCTGTGCCAGGGCCTCCCCACCCTCCCAGGGAAGGATTCCTTCCCAATATCCCATCTGACCCCACATATGCAGGAGGACAGAGGATGAGAGGCACAAAACCCACCAAACCCCAGTGGTTCATCAGAGAGGCCCCCACAGTTTTGGGATTAGGAGCAGCACCAGGCTGACACGGAATTCCCATGGCAGATGTGTTCCAAACTGTTGCTGTCAGGTTGTTACTCCCTGGGTGGCAGCAGAAAAGCTGTTTCTCCAAACATGACACTTTTGTAGCCCAGTTTTGGGTGTTGGGGCAGGGATTTGTTGTGGTTTTCAGGTGTTGTTGGGTTTCAGCAGAACCTCCGAGGGGTTGGATCCGGTCACTCGTGGAGCTAGGCGGGAATGGGAAGGGAGCAGGATGAGATCCCGGTTTTCCAGGCTCCTGTTTGCAATCCCATTTTAAAACCAGGTTGGTGAAAGCCTCAGTTGATGTCATCGTGTCACCGATGTCATCATGTCACCAGCGCCATTCCGTCAGGTGGGAAGGGAGAGAGGCATTTCCACAGAATATCCTGAGTTGGGAGGGACCCACAGGGATCCTCCAGTCCAGCCCCCAACAATCCCACCCTGTGCCTGAGAGCCTTGTCCGAAGGCTCCTGGAGCTCTGGCAGCCGTGACCATTTTCATCCCTTGCAGAGGAATCCTCTCCTGAGGAAATGTTCCCGTTGTTGTCATTCCTCCCGGGATGCTGAGGGTGCTGGGAAGGAGGGCTCTGGGAGCCGTGTCCATGGAAGGCTGAATCAGTTTTGGGTTATTTGGAGGTGAGCTGGTGCCCGCTGGGAATCTCTGCATCTCGCTGGGGTTTTTTTCCAGCACCAGCCATCCCTGTGAGAAGGGAAAAACCGGGATTAGCTCAGAAATCCACGTGTCCATCACGCATCTCCGTCTGCCTCGCTTCCTAAATCCACTCCCTCGCATCCCACAGCTCGCTGGGCATCGTGGGCAGGGTCTGGCAGGCTCCCTTCTCGCAGCTCCAGGAAAAGCAAACAATGGGAAGCCAAGCAAACGCGCTCTAATGCTGCCATCTACCTACGGCAGCTCCAACTGCTCCCCCAGGGGCTCTCCCTGCAATTCCGTGTAATTTTTTAACACACTCTATGCAGCTCAAATTCAATTCCAAGCTGATTGTCCAGTGCTGAATTGCAGGAATATTTTTGGTGGGGCCGATCCTGCCCTGGGGCTTTGGGGTGATGGATTAGTCTGTCCCATCCTGCGGGAATTCCAGTGCTTTGGCATTCCTGGTGGGCTGTTCCTCCTCCTGGTGGCCCTTCCCTGAGGAAGTTTGCAACAGAGGGGTTGTGTAACCAGGCAAGAAGTGAACTGGGAGTCCTGCAGTGTTGATTTGGGCTGCTCTGGCTTCTTCCAGAACCAAACCGCTCTTCCCTGATTAAATGGGATCTGAAAGGAGCCCGAATCTAACGGGAAAACACATTGCTGGTGTTCCTAAAGAAATAAAAAGCAGGCAGTGGGAGAGCTTGCAGCATCATCCCCCTGAGGGACAAGCACAGGTTGGAAAGACAGCAGCTCGTTCCCGTGGAACTGGAGCTGCAGGGGAGATTTTTCCGACTCCTCGGCAGGGTGGGAGCGGAGCAGGTCCGCAGATACGGGGATAATGGGGCTGCAGCATCGGGAGCTGTGGGTTTGTGCTGGCCCAGGAGTGAGGAAGGATGTTCCACATGGATCAGCTGAGGGTTTATGGGCAGCTGGGAACAATTCCCTCCCTGATTCCCTTCCTGTTTACACAGAGAAGTGACAGCTCCGGCGGCTGCAAGGTGCGGGAAGCAGCCGAGCCACACGCCCGTCAGATGGGCTTGGGCTGAGCTGCTCTCCTCTCTTCCCTTGCAGGTGTGGCAGATTCCCGAGAACGGGCTCACGCTGTCCCTGACGGAGCCCGTGGTCGTGCTAGAAGGCCATTCCAAGAGAGTCGGCATCGTGGCCTGGCACCCGACGGCGCGGAATGTGCTGCTCAGCGCGGGTACGGAGCACCGGCATGGGGGCACAGCCGCCTCTCCCTGCTTCCCTTCCGCCCCAGCTTCTCCTTTTCCTTCTTCCCTCTCCCGGCTGCTCAGATCCCTCGGATCCCTGTGAATCACAAGACCCGTGGCAGTAGCTGGGAACGCTGGGACACGTGGCTCACAGCCCCCTCTGTATCTCAGCGTTTTTTATCTTCAATTTACAGGGATAAGCACCAAGGAATTGTCTGGAATTGGAGTATGAAAGTTGTTCCAGACTTTGTTTGATCTGCAATAACGACTCACATCTGCTTTCCCCACATCCCTGCTCTTACCCACTTCTAGAACAGGCCCAAGTGTTTCTCCTTTCCCTTGATCCAAAGTATCCCAGGGTCTGGCTGTTCCTCCCACGAGCTTTCATGGTCAGCATTTTCCAAATTGTCTCCTTGGCCAATGCAGTCCATGGAATGAGATTCTATTGACCGCTGAAAATCAGTCTCATCATTATGGAAATAAATTGGATAATTCATTATCCATTGGCACGGTCTGAGGCTTCCATGGGTTGGATCCCAAGTGAGTCCTTTCAGCTCAGATTATTGGATAAGCTGGATGTTTTCCATGGATAAAAATCCCTCCTGAGCTCCCAGTCTGGGTTTTGGTTTCCCCAAAAAACCCTTGGAGCTGCAGGTGGTTTATCCCGTTCCCCACCTCTGGCTTTTCCCCTGTGTACCCCGATGACTCGAGCTGCTGTTTCCCATTTCAGGCTGCGATAACGCCATCATCATCTGGAATGTGGGAACAGGAGAAGCCCTCATCAACCTGGATGACATGCACGTGGACATGATCTACAACGTGAGCTGGAACCGCAACGGCAGCCTCATCTGCACAGCTTCCAAAGACAAGAAAGTCCGAGTTATCGACCCCAGGAAACAAGAAATTGTTGCTGTAAGTTTGCTTAATCATTAAAGAAACAACCGGAGTCGCTCCAGCAGGGAATGAGCAAGGAAATATGGAAGGAAGAACCTTCTTGCTCAGTTTTCACCCCACATTCAGTCGCGTTCTTCGAAAATTACAGGAGGAATAGTAGGGGTTGGAGGATTTGTCTGTGTTTATTGGGATTAGTGTTTGAACTGGGATTTTAGGGCTCAGTTTTAAACCTGCAGGAGTGTAATTCCACATCTAATCCTTTTGTATAATTACAGTTCCAGGGTTGTGCATGCAAAGCAGAGCTTTAGCTGTAGCTTGCAGAGAGGTTTTCCTTCGGCTTTGCAAGAGGCTGACGGGCAAAGCTGGAGCGAGCCAGGAATGTCCCCTTCTCCCGAGGTTCAGTGGTTGGGTTCTTCCCTCGAGCAGCAGCGAAGGAGAGCTGGATGTCACTCCTCGGATCTCCTCCTGCATGGAGTGTCCAGAGAGGAGCCACCACTCCGAGGGTTTTCCTGTTCGCTGCTGATCCTCTGCTCCTCTCCTGCAGGAGAAAGAGAAAACCCATGAGGGAGCCCGGCCCATGCGAGCCATTTTCCTGGCGGATGGGAACATCTTCACCACCGGCTTCAGCCGCATGAGCGAGCGGCAGCTGGCCCTGTGGAACCCGGTACGCCCCCAAACCGCATCCCTGTGCTCCTCGCTCCCATGGAGTCACCTGCAGCCGTGGAATCCTGGGACGGGCTGGGTTGGATGGGACATTAAAGCCAATCCAGCCCCCACCTTCCGCTACCCCAGGGTGCTCCAAGCCCTGTCCAGCCTGGGCTTGGACACTTCCAGGGATGGGGCAGCCACAGCTTCTCTGGGCTCCCTTTGCCAGGGCCTCCCCACCCTCACAGGGAAGAATTCCTTCCTAAATTCATCGTTTATATACTGGAGGTTATTCCCTCTCCACCTGCTGCCTGCTCCTGCTTCCCTGGTTTTGTGTGATCACTCAGTGAGGGAGCTGAGCAAAAGCTGGGAGCTGCAGGATGGAAGTGCCTGGGGAGATGCTCAGGGAGCAGAGGGGCTGTGGGAAGGTCACCTCTCCCTGTGCACCATGCAGAGCAGGACAGCAGCAATCCCAGGGGGATTCAGGGTGGAAGGGACCACCTGGATTGTGTCCAGGTGGCTTCTGAGCGTCCCCAGGGAAGGAGGCTCCGTCCTATCATCCGTCACATGTCCCATCCCACTGACACAAGGCACTAACTGACTCCCTGTGTCACGTTTTTCCCTCGACATGCTGAATTTTCCTGGCTGCTGTTTTTATTTAATTTCGTGATAAAAATGCCCTTGGGGAATGAATCAGCTCGTGAACATTCCCAGCGTTTGTTGTAAGGCACGGATCCTTCTGGGTGGTGCAGACACCGCTGGGAGCTCACTGGCCACAGACTGTTAATAATTTAAACCCTCCTTCTGTGAACAGTCTTAATTAACATCCCCGGCGTTTTTATTTCCAGAAAAACATGGAGGAGCCAATAGCCCTTCACGAGATGGACACCAGCAACGGGGTCCTGCTGCCCTTCTACGACCCAGACACCAACATCATTTACCTGTGTGGGAAGGTAGGGAGAGCCTTTGGAGGGAATTATTCCAAGTGAAATATTCCCAAAAAAATCAGTGCTGCAGTAAATGTGGGGCTGCAGAGAGACCAGGCTGCTCTGGAATGGGTTTGATCCTCACCCTGCAGAATCTGGAAAGGTCTGGAGCTCACCTGGATGTTTCTTTGAGATGGCTCAGGTGAAGCTGCTCCTAAAGCAGCACAAATCCCACACCATTGCCAAAACATTCCTTGCTGGTGTCGACCTGGATGGTTTCACACTGGTGTGGGAGGAAGGTACATGCTGAATGTTGTCCTCCTTGTCCTTGGAGATGCTGGAGCCTGTGGCAACACTCACTGGAATTTTGTGGGGTTAAATAACAGGAAACTGGAATCAGGTGCTCCTTTCTAAAAGCAGTTTGTAAGAATTTGGTGCCCACTTGTGATGGACTTCCTACAAACAGGAGCCAGAGCCAAGCTAAGCAAGGAATTGCAAAGGAGGATCCACACAAGTGAATCCCATCTTTGTAGCAGCCAAGGAGGAATATCTGGTTTCTATCTGTCACCCCTCCTGCAGCTCCAGAGGCAGTGGTGTGGTGGAATTGCTTGGAATTGAGGATAAACTGGTTTACAGCCCTTCTGCCTGACTGTGGCAGGAGGTTTTTCCACAAAAGGTGTGGAAGGGTCCACTCCCAGCCTGGAAGCACCAGCTCAGACCCTGTCCCACAGTGTTTGGGACAGGACTTGGAGGAATTGTTGGGTTGATGGACTCGGGTTGTGGTGGGGATCAGCCGTGTTTCCAAACCAGCTGTGAGCTGTCCACGGCAGCATTCCTGGAAGGAAAGGCTGTTGGGAGCAGGGGTGTGGGCATGGGGAACGCAGCTCCCAGCCTCTGAGGGGCTCCTGGGGTTCCTTGCAGGGTGACAGCAGCATCCGCTACTTCGAGATCACGGATGAGTCCCCGTACGTTCACTACCTCAACACCTTCAGCAGCAAAGAGCCGCAGAGGGGCATGGGGTTCATGCCAAAGAGGGGCCTCGACGTCAACAAGTGTGAGATTGCCAGGTGAGGAGAGCTCATCCCAGGGCCGGGAGTCTCAGGAGGGGTTAAAGCAGCAGAGCAGCGAGCACGGGGCAGCCGTGGTTCAGAAAACCCGGGAAAGGCAGGAAGCATCTCGGGATGTCACTGTGGTGGCTCCGGGAGGGAACACCACTGCTGGCTGGGAACATGAGCCATCTCTTCACCCAGGGAACAAGTGATGGGACAAGGGGAAATGGCCTCACGTGGCTCCAGGGGAGGCTTAGCTTGGATTTTAGGAGCAATTTCTTCATGGAAAGGGTGGTCATGCTTGAAAGGGGCTGCCCAGCGCTGGGGTGGAGCCCCCATCCTGGAGGGATTTAACAGCCGTGTGGATGTGGCACTTGGGGACGTGGGTTATGGTGGCCTCGGCAGTGCTGGGGCAGGGTTGGACTTGATGGTCCCAGAGGGCTGTCTGTGATTCCTTGGGGTTGCTCCTTTCCTGTCCCCTCCTCTCCCGATGCGCTGCTGTGCGGGTCACAGATCCGTGTCCTCCCCGATCCTCACTCCCTGTCCCTCCTTCCCTTTCCCACGGCAGGTTCTTCAAGCTGCACGAGAGGAAGTGTGAGCCCATCATCATGACGGTTCCCCGCAAGGTGAGCGCTGCCCTGGGGCCGGGTGTGGAGCCGGCTGCTGCCTCCCAGAGCTCCTGACCAATCCGTGTCTCCTGCCTTGCAGTCCGACCTCTTCCAGGACGACCTGTACCCGGACACAGCCGGCCCGGAAGCGGCTCTGGAAGCGGAGGAGTGGTTCGAGGGGAAGAACGCGGATCCTCTGCTCATCTCCTTGAAGCACGGGTACATTCCAGGCAAAAACAGGGATCTCAAGGTGGTCAAGAAGAACATTCTGGACAACAAACCCGCCGGGAACAAGAAGAGTGATCTCATAAATGCTCCAAAGAAAGCAGCGGATGCCTCAAACCCCGTGAGTGAACTCCGGGAATTTTAGGGGTGGTGACCTCAGGTGGGAATCCCGGGGTGGGACCAGGGACAGGACCAGGGAACGGCTGGAGCTGTGCCAGGGGGGTTTAGGGTGGATATCAGGGGAAGGTTCTTCCCCTGGAGAGTGCTGGGCACTGCCCAGGCTCCCCAGGGAATGGCGGCATTCCCAAGGCTGCCAGAGCTCCAGGAGCATTCGGACACCACTCCAAGGGATGCCCAGGGTGGGATTGTTGGGGTGTCCGTGCAGGGCCAGGAGCTGGATCATGATCCCTGTGGGTCCCTTCCAACTCATGATATCCCATGATATAGAAAAGACTTTTCATTTGGGTCCTTTCCAACTCAAAGTATTCCACGATTCTGTGATTACTGGGAATTGCTTTCCCTAAATGACAGAACCATTAAGGTTGGAAAAGACCTTCAGGATCCCCAAGTCCAACCTTAACCCAGCACCAGCACCTTGCTCACCACTAAGCCCTGTCCTCCAACCTTTGGGACGCAGAGGAAAGTGTGGCTTGAAGAGCAGGTGCTGGTCCTGGAGGTGCCCTGAGCATCCCAGCTGCTCCCGAGTCCGTGTCACACCCTCGTCCCTCCAGCAGTCCCACTGGGAGGAGCCCTTCCCTCGGAAAAGCCCCGAGCTCTCCTCACTCGCCCCGTCCTGTCTTCCAGCAAAACGACGCCAAATTGGACGAGATTTTGAAGGAGCTGAAATCCATCAAGGACACGATCTCCAACCAGGACGAGCGCATCTCCAAGCTGGAGCAGCAGATGGCCAAGATCGCGGACTGACGGGGCCGCCAGCCCAGGCACAGCCCAGCTCCCAGTTCAGCCAGCAGCAGCCTGCAGCATTCCAGTACGAGCTTTCCTGTTCTCCTAAATCCACGTCAACGAGAGCCGATGATTCCAAGCCAAGCTTTTTAGTGAAAGATTTTTTTTTTTCGTTTCCTGATGTTCCAATGAATTTCTGTGACTGTGTCAAAAACAAGGCAAAAACAAGAAGTGCGACTTTTACAGGTTTTTGGTTTTTTTTTTTTTTTTCCTCCAGATGTTATTATGAATCCTTGAAAAACAAATCCGTTCTTGACTTCCAATGCCATGCCCAAATATCTTTTTCTAGATTTAGGGACCAATGCCACATTGTTCTTAACCATTTTTTTTTTTTAAAGTTGCCAAAAAATAGAAAAAAAAAATCGCTTTTATTTTTCTTATTTGCCACTTTTGCAGTATTTGTGTTTCCATTCCGAGGGACAGGGGGTGTGGGGGGTGTTTACACTGTGCAGAGAACAAAGCTGAAGCTGTTTTGTATAAATCCTCCATTTTGGAACAATCAGGTGGCTTCCCTGCCTGTCCCTTCCCTGCGGAGACCCCTCGGAGGTGGGATGAGCTGCCTTTCCTGCTCCACGTGTCCCCAGCCCCGCTGGCTGACACAAAAATACGAATCTATCATTCTGAACCGGGGGGTTTCGTTCCCACTGCAGTTTTAAGCTAGCACCATGTTCCCGTTTCCATCCAATCCCAGGGTTTGATTCCGTGACCAAACTCACGCGTTTTCCTCGCTGATTTTTCTTTCCATTTCGAGGCTGAAGTTACTTCCATGCAGGAATGTTTTTATCCGTGGAGCACGGAGTTCCAGGTGAGCTGTGGGATGCCAGCAGTTGATGCTGTCAATCCTTGTTCCCGCTCTCCCAACACTCCTGAGCTCACGGATTTTAAGGAGTTTTTGGAATCCGAGTCAGCCCCTCACACCAGTGCTGATGAGAGGAATTTTCTGTGCTTCCAAGGCAGCAGAAAGGTGATTTTTTCCATGATGATTCTCCACAAACAAAACGCCTCTGTTGTTATTTTTTTATTGTTTTTCTCCTGTCCATCGTTCCCATTCCCGGCTCCCACCCTGCCATGCTGGGAAGCTTTGCAGGAAAGGATTTGTTCCCGGATCAGATGAGCGACCTCCAACCCCAAACCCCCACCCTGCACTCCCAGCCCTTCGGAGCAGAAGGGACTGGGAGGGTGGATTCGATCCCAGTTTGGAGAACTGGTTTCTCCCAGGCTCCTTTGCGATCCCCGAGAGCGCTCCGGGCTGGCGAGCGAGCTCCTCCTGGAATTCCACGGGAGCTCAGCTCGGCCAGGCTCTGCTCAGGCGGGGTCTCCCCTGCCAAGGAGCTGTCAGGGATGGGGCAGGCTGGCTCCCTGCTCCCAAGCCATTCCCTGTGCTGGGAATGGGATCCAGGACACCCTGGAAAGCTGTGCCAGGCGGGATCAGTGCTGCCCATCCCTGCAGCACCAGGGAATGCTGACAGCCCCTCCTGATTCCAAAAGTGGGCAAAGACCACCAGGTGTCCGAGATCCTGGATCCCGATCCCAGCTGGGCTCTGTCCCTGTGGCAGCTCCGTGTGCGTGGAGCCTCCCCTGCCCGGAGCATCCCGGCGGACACGAGTCCCTTCGTCCAGGCTGAAGCGATCGATTTTTTTATTTTCCATTAGTTTAGCTAGGAATTCTCCGATTTTCCATTTTTTTTCCCCCCAGTGTTTGCATGTTCAGAATTCCAGGTTCAGGATTCCCTGTTGCGGAGGGATGTGTGCGTGGAGGCGGAATCGGCCGGGGGACGTAGCTGGAGAGGCACGAGGACGGGATGGAGGAGACCGAGGATGTGGTGGGATTGCAGAGCAGGAAAGCTTCAGGAAAGTGGGATTTCTGTGTTTTAGGGACAAGGGGCATCCCCTGCCCTGTGCCCGTGGATCCACAATCCGGCCGCTCCGGGTTCTTTGGCTGTTTGGTGACGTTTCTGTATTGCAGTAAATGCCTGAGATGTGTATTTTTATGGATTTTATTTTTTTTTCTTTTGGAACCCGAACCCGAAGGTCGTTCTCCCCACAGTGGTGATTTCTGTGTTGATTTGTACGTGTGACTTCAGGGTTGTGTGCTCGGGGACCTCGGGTTTGTTCCTAACGTCAGAGGGAAATCAGTTTTGGGAGCCGCTGGATTGAGACGCCCGGGGGTGGGGGTGTGGGAGATTTTAGTTCCTAGCCTGTATTTTATTTAAATGAACTGATGCCTCGCCAGGCTCAACCGGAGTCAGTGCCTGAAGCTTTTTGTAGCCGTGATATCCCGGGAGAGAACCAGCCCAGTCCGGAAAGACGCGCTCTTATAGAGCGGCCAGAGTATCTGTCCAAATATTTGCTTCCATTTTCAAAAGATAAAAAGAGTCATTGATTATAAACCGCCTCTGCTTGGCTTTTCCTTTGGCTCTCGGTGTCCTGCGCCCGCCCTCGGCATTCCGGGTCTGAGTGGTAACCGGGGTATGGAATGATGGATCCTGGAGGGGGGGCTGTGGCTGAGGGGGTCCTTGGGGACTCTGCTCCTGTCCCTGGAGAGCCAGGGCCCATCCCTGGGGTCACACGTGGAATCCTCCCGGTGATTCCCGGTGAGGAACCCAGGAGCGTGGCCGGATGTGGGATGGGATGGCACGGGGGGTCTCGGGGTGGATGGGGTGATGCGTTCCCAGGAAGGAGCAGCCCTGCTTGGGAGCTGCCCTGGAGCTGGGGCGGCTCGTTCTGCTCCTCCCCAGGTGAACGCGGCTTCCAGGCTGCAGGAAATCCGGAATGGTGGAGCCTGGGCTGGAAACAGCATCACTTCCTCCGCCCAGGTTTGCAGGTTTGAGCTTTCTCGGGGCTGCGGCGTTTCAGGGGATGTTGCACAACAACCTCCGGAACAGCCGGGCCCCGGCACCACCCAGAGCCGGGCAGGGATGCTCCCGGGGAGACAGCGCTCCCTGGGCACCGTGGATCCATCCCTGGATGCTCATCCCGCGGATCTGAGCCCCATGTGTGCCCTCTCCCAGCCCCTGGCCGGGTGTTCCGGAGCAGGGACGGGCTGGGTTTGGGGGCGGGGGGTTGTTGACACCCCGAGCCCGTTCCTGCGGATGTGCCTCTTGCAGCACCTTCCTGCGGCTGCGGCTGCGCTCCCGCCCGGCCTGCGGTTGGGGCGGGGGGTTTCCTGTCGTGCCGATACCACGAGGCCGGGACAACACCCGGGACAACACCCAGCAGCCCCCCGAGAGCCCCTCCGAGCATGCTGGGGATGGTGCAGACAGAAGGAGCCCGGCACAAGGGCTGTGCAAAGCATCAAGCCAGGCCCTCACCCTCCTCCTCCTCGTGTGCCAGGGCGTTTCCCGGTGCTGAGGCACCTCGGGGCACCGTGCCCCCCTCCCTGGCCATGACCACACCGTGCCCGGGGGTGGCAGCCCTGGCACCAGGTTCGCCGTCACTTCTGCTTTCGGGGCGACGCGAGCCCCGGCGCGCAGCAGCTCCGCGGGGCCGGGCCGGGGGCTCCCAGCAGGGCACGAGGCCCCTCTTTGGGGTGCAGCCCCCACCCTGCCACCCTCCCCGGGGGGTGCCCGCAGCCCCCAGCCCTCGGCGGCCCCGCTCTCGCCGTGACGTCCTTCCCCCGCCGGCTCTGGAAACCGCAGCCGCCCTTCCGCGCTCCCTCCCTTCCCCGCCCGGCGGGAGGTGCAGGCGGAGGGTGGCCCACGACGCCCCGCGGGTGCCGGTGCCAGGGCTGCCCTCGCCCCCCGTGCCAGGCCCTCGCCGCTCAGTCCCGCACTTGGGGTCCTGCCGCATCTCCTGGCACAGGTGAGCCCCGGTGGGACGGTGCTGGATGGGGCTCGGCCCCGGGGATGCTCCGGGTGCAGAGGGGATGCTCCGGGTCCCCGAGGGCGCCACGCTCCGCGCTGGCCCCCGGGGCTTTGGGGTGGGTGCTTTGGGGATGTGGGAGCTTCCTGGGGATGCTCGGGGCGTTGAGCCGTGTCTGGATGCGTTGGGCGGGATCCGCGGGGAGCTCGGTGGCTTCCTCCCACTGGGGCTGCCAAGGGGGAGGATTGGTGATGGACAGATGGAAGCGGGATTTGGGGTGAGTTTGGGGTGGATTTGTCTCTCCCGCTCCAGCACAGAGCCGCAGGCTCACGGTGCCTCAGCCCTGGAGCTCTGCGCCAGCCCGGCGGGCGGAGGGGAAGGACGGGAACCCCGGCGGGGGGGGGTCTGTCCATACGTGGGTGCCATCCCTGTGGTTTCATTTCCACACGGAGACTCATCCCGCAACTGCCCCGTCCTGCAGCAGCCGCCTCCACCGCGGCTGATTTCCCATTTCCAGACACCCAACTTCCTTATCAAAACTCGCCCCTGGAGCGGAGCCGAGCTCCCGCAGGTGGGGCTGTGGAAGGAGGAGGTCTCTGGGTGCATCAACCAACCCCCCAAACCCCTCTCCAGGACGGGAGGGGGATCCTCGGCTGGAGAGCGATCCCACGCTGGGGCAGTTCCACGCTCAGCATCTTCCCGCGGGGAGAAGGACCCCGATGTCACCCGCCCTTTCTGTCCCCTGCAGGTGCCATGGCGCTGGGCCAGGCCACGCTGGTGCTGGTGGTGCTGCTGGTGCTGAGCCCCCCGCGGCCGTGCGGGGCTGAGCTGCCAGAGCCGGGGCTGCCCCCGAGCGGGCAGTGGGTCTGGGGGGAGCCCATTCCCCAGCCCCTCTCCAGTGGGAAGAGAAATGACAGTGGGCAGGAGCCCGGTGCCACTGCCATGATCAGCAGTGACCAGACCAATGGTGGCTCTGTGCCACCCCCAGCACCCAGCACCAAGGCCAGCCTGCTCCGGGTGCCGATCACAGCCGATCCCATGGACGATTCCCCCGAGCCTGAGCTGCTCCTGAGCCCGGCAGCACCAGTGCCCAGCGCCAACGCCAGCCTGCTCCTGGTGTCTGCCGTGCCCACCGTGGCCGAGCCTATGGATGAGACAGATTCCCCCAGTCCCGAATTACTGGAGGACTCTGTGTCTTCACCAGCGCCCAGAGCCAGCACCAGCCTGCTCCGGGTGCCTGCTGTGCCCACCACAGCTGATCCCACGGATGAGACAGATCCCCCTGACCCCGACCTGCTCCTGAGCTCTGCCCCAGCGCCAGCGCCCAGCAGCACGGCCAGCCGGGTGGTGCCAGCCACAGCTGATCCCACGGATGAGACAGATCCCCCTGATCCCGACCTGCTGCCCGGCTCGGAGACTGGCGCCCCGTCAGCACCCCAAAAGAGCATCACCACCACCCCCATCGCCACATCACTCATCGAGGAGGAGACAGTGACTGATGGTCTGCACAGCAGCTCCTCCGCGGGGCCACGCTCAACAGCCCCCCCAGCCTTTGTCCTCACCACCACGGGCTACAAGAAACCCAAGAAATCCGGAGCTACGACCCTCCCGGCCCCTTGGGACACGACGCCGGGGGGCACCGCGGTGCCCTGGGAGCCCAGCGGGGTGATGGGCAAGTGCCTGCTGGCCATCCTGCTGCTGGGGCTGGTGGCCGCCGCCTTCCTGGTGAGCACGGGGGTGCTGGGGGCGCTGCTGTGGCGGCGGACGCGGACGGGGCAGCGCCGCTTCAGCCGCACCGAGATGGTTTGCATCTCCTCGCTCCTGCCCGACGCCGAGGCGGCCGCCGGGCCCCGGCCCGTCCCGGCGCGGCGGCACAAGCTGCTGGTGCCCGACGGCAACGCCGAGCCCGATGGAGACAACCTGACTCTGAGCAGCTTCCTGCCGGAGCACTCCTGAGCCCCGGGGGTGCCCCCTGCATCGCGCGGCCCCGGTGGAGCCGCGGGCGGGGGAGCCCCGTTCCCCGGTGTTTTAGCTGGGACCGGAGGGACGGAGCTGCTCCCCCCGGCGAGCTCAGCCCTTCAGGCCCATCCCATTAAAGCGCTGCCCGGACGTGGTGGTCTCTTCCTGGCAGGGACGGCACCCGCCGGCCCCCTCCCCTCCCCGCCCCGCCGCCCAACCACATCCTGCTGCCCAAATCTCGCTTCTCCATCCTCCCCCTCAGCCCCCCGGGGGAGCAGAAACGAAACCCGCGGCCACCCCGAGCCGGGCAGGGGCCAGACCCGGGACCCTGGGGACTGGGACCGCAGCCCCCGGGCCCTCCTCCCCTCTGGGAGCTGGAAGGGCGGCGGGGACGGGGCGGAAACGCCGGGGGACAGGGACAGGGACGGGGACAGGATGGGTGCGCTCGTGGCACAACGTGTTCCTGCCTGCGGTCGCTGCTGCGAGGCGGGGACGCCTCCGGAGCTGCTGTCGCCTGTCAGGTGCTCGGCCCGGCGGCGATTGGTGGCCACAGGGTCCCGACCTCGTCCGGCAGCGCTGGCCCCGGCTGTCCCTGCTGGCTGGGGCTGGAAATGGGAGGGGTGGGGAGAGCAAATCCACGAGAGGCCAGTGAAGGTCCCACCATGTCACCCGCTCAGGCAGGTGTCAGTGACCCCTCAGGCCACCGACTGACCCCTTCCCTGGGGAGCAGAAATGGCCCAGGGCTGGCCCTGTCCTGCCAGGCTCTGTGTACCCATTTTTCCATTCTTGCTCCACGCAGGCTCCCCATCCCCACATCCCCATTCCTCAATGTCCCCATCTCTCCATCCCCACCCCTGCCCTGCCAGATTCAGCATTCCCATTCCCACATTCCCATTCCCACTGCCCCATATCCCCCTCCCCACATCCCCAGGCTCGCAGCCTCCTCGAGGGCCGTTCCGGGGTGTCTGTCCGGGGGGATTGCCAGCGTGGTCATTCACCTGCACCCCGGCCCTGCTGCCTGTTTACATTCACGCTGTGCTTGGGATATTTTCCATCTGGATCCTGGCAGCTGCACGGCCCCGCTCCGGCTGCGAATGTAAATGTTTATGGGTGACTCAGCCGGGCCAGGGGACCCGCAGCCGGTGGCCGTGGCCGGTCCCCACGCAGGACACCCTGGCCACGGGCTCCCCGGTGATGCCACCGTGCTCTGTCCCACTGTGTCCCCACGCCAGCGCCCTGCCAGGGGGACGAGGGATGCTCCCATCCTCTGGCTTCACCCCACAGTGGCTCATCCGGTCTCTGCCCCCAGTGAGGATGAGGCCGCTGTGTCCCGAGGAACCGGATGGGGGCAGATCCGAGGGGTTGCTCCCGCTCTCCCCGCCCTGCTCCGGCCGCTCTCCTGCGGGAGCCCGGTGAGGATGAACTTTCCTCCGCCGCCGGAGCGGGAGCCGGCTGCTGCCAGGAGCGGAGATCGCCCTATTTGGCGCAGTCCGCAGGTCCTGTCGGGCTGCCACCGCCCACCGCACGGCGCAGGAATTCCCGGGGAGCCAGCGCGGGGTCACAGCAGGATCCGCAGGGGTCCCGCCGGGCAGTGTGCAGTGGGGGGACACCAGGCTGTGGGGGGGTGACACGGGTCCGAGGGTGGCATCGGGCTGTGGTGGGTGACACGGGACCATGGGTAGCACCAGGCTGTGGTGGGTGGCACGGGGCAGGGGTGGCACCTGGCTGTGGTTGGTGACACGGGACCATGGGTGGCACGGGGCTGGGGTGGCACCGGGCTGTAGGTGGGTGACACGGGGCCATGGGTGGCACTGGGCTGTGATGGGTGACACGGGGCCATCGGTGGCACGGGGCTGTGGCAGGTGACACGGGGCTGGGAGTGGCACCTGGATGTGGTGGGTGACACGGGGCCATGGGTGGCACGGGGCTGGGGTGGCACCGGGCTGTAGGTGGGTGACACGGGGCCATGGGTGGCACTAGTCTGTGGGGGGTGTCACGGGGCTGGGGTGGCACCAGGCTGTGGGTGGGTGACACGAAGCCGGGGGTGGCACAGGGGGTGGCACAATCCTGTGCACGACGCTGCACTTGGAGCCCCATGCGCCTTGTGCAGGACGGGTCCCCTGCGGGCATTTTGCTGGCACAGCAAAGCGCAGCCCGGGGAAGCAAATTAGAAGCAGAGCAGGGCCGAGATGCCTCAAATTGCCGGTTCCCCGGGCGGGCTGTGCCGCCGGGCCCAGCCCTGCGTGGCCCCGCGTTCCTGCTGCCCCAAATTACACAGCGGGGCCGGGCGGTCCCGGCCCTGCCCAGCTCCGAGGGGCCGGGCCCGCGCTCGCCGCAGGCAAAAACGGCATCGTAATGGGCGGTGGGGGCTGGCACGGCCCGCGGGGACGGGGATCCCGGCCGCGAGGGGGGGACACCGGGCAGGGCGGGATGGGGAGCTTGGGAGAGGAGAAATGGGAATCCTGGGCAGGGATGGACGAGGACTCTGAGCAATGAGGGGTGGGAGGCAGATTCCGGACAAGGAGGGATGGAGACTCTGGGCAGAGAAGGATGAGAATCCTGGCCAGGGTGGGATGCAGATCCTGGACAAGGAGGAATGGAACCCTGGGCAGGGTGGGATGTGGATCCCGGAGAAGAAGGGATGGGAACCCTGGGCAGGGTGGGATGCGGATCCTGGACAAGGAGGGATGGGAACCCTGGGCAGGGTGGGATGCAGATCCCGGACAAGGAGGGATGGAGACTCTGGGCAGAGAAGGATGAGGATCCTGGCCAGGGTGGGATGGGAACCCTGGGCAGGGTGAGATGCAGATCCCGGACAAGGAGGGGACGCAGATCCCGGACAAGGAGGGATGGAGACTCTGGGCAGAGAAGGATGAGGATCCTGGCCAGGGTGGGATGGGGCTCTTGGACGAGCAGCGATGGGGACCCTGAATGCTGTGGGATGCAGACGCTGGGCGGGGTGGGATGGGAACCCTGGAGCAGGAGACCGAGCCCAGCACCGGCACCGCCGGGTGCACGGGGATGGAATCTCAGCCCCAGCCCCACCTGGGCTGCAGCAGCAGCAGGGCCGGATGCTGCGGGATCTCCTCCAGGCTGCCCTCGCCCCCGGCCTCCCCTCGCCTTTCCCCCTTTCCCCTCTAGGATTTCATCACTGAGCACTTAAGGCCGGGAAAAGCCGCCCCAGCAGCTGCCGGGAGCAGCCAGACGCACGGGGCCGTTATTTCGGGGAGCCGCGACGCCGGCGGCGACGCCGGAGAAACCCCGACGGCGCCAGCTCCGCTCCGGCCGGGGGGCCTGAGTCCCTCGCCCCCCACCCCGCGGGGGTCACGGTCCCCGGGCGCCGGCCATGGCTTTTTGGGGGGTCTGGCAGGTCCCCAGGGAGGAGCAGAGGAAAATAGCAACAGGATGAGGTCACGCAGCGGCTGCAGCCTCTTGAGCAACCTCAGGCCAGGCCGAGGGGACCAGGGCGGGGGGAGACAGAGCTTGGGGGGCCCAGGCGATGCCCCCAGACCCCCACACTGGAGACCAGGACCCGGGGAGCTGAGCAGCTGCTGTGTTTGTCTGGGGAACCACGGGGACCCCTGCGCTGCACCCCAGGGCAGAGGTGCCCAGGCCAGAGCGTTTCCAGGCTGGGACATTCAGGAAATGTTCTCCTGGAATCAGGGGGATGGTCCCAAGCCGTGTTTGCCCCCCTGCCTCAATAATGCCAGGGCACGGAACCCACACCCCTCACTGCCCCCGGGACCCTCGGACGGCGCTTTACCCCCATATTCGTGGACAAAAACGTCTTTGCAACAACCCCCTGTGTGACCCCACTTGCACCCCAAAATGTGGCCCCTTCCGGGGTCGATGATGGGGGGCACCAGGGCTCCTTTGCTGATGGGATGAGCCAGGAAATACCCTCGGCCCCAGCTGGAGTTCATCTGGGAGGGGGCTGGGGGCTGCCGGCCCTTCCCCGGCCCCCACACCCCCTCCCCATCCCGGCCCTAATGAGAACAAGCTGGGCCCGGCTGGGCTGCAGGAGGAGGAGGAGGAGGAGAAGGAGGAGGAGAAGGAGAAGAGGGAGAAGGAGGAGGCTCCATCCCAGCAGGCAGCAGAAAGGGGCTCGAGGTGTGTGGGACAGATCCCGTCTTCCCGGCTCCCTGCCGCCGGCTGCGGGCGAGGTGAGGATCCCACTGGAGGTGCCGGGCTGCTCCCCAGTTTTGGGGTGGCTCTGGAGCAGGGCACGGGTTGCCCCATAGCTGGGGGTGCTGTGGTGAGGGCTGGGCATGGGACACGGGATGGAGTCGGGGATGGAGTCAGCCACATGGCTGCATTCCCAGGCAGGAATTTTGGACAACACCAAAATCGTGAATTTTTGGAGTGATTGGGAAGCAGAAGGAAGCGGAGCTGTGGACAAGCTGTGGGTCTGGGGCTGGGTGAGGATGGGGCTGGAGTGGGATTTGGACGGGGGTGGAGGGCTGGCAGTGCCCACGGTGCCAGGCCCTGCTCTTGGCACTGCTCTGGGCTCCGCTCAGCCCCTCCATGGCCACGACTGCTCCTCGGCTCCGATGGCTGCCGGGGAATTGGTGCCGTCCCCATGCCGGGACCCCTTTCCCGCCGAGGGGCCCCTGTCTGCGGTGAAAGGGAGGATGAGGGGCTCATCCCATTCCCCCAAACCCTTCATTGTCCCGGTGCTGGTCAGTGCTGTGACCCCACAGCCGCAGCAGTGCCCGTGGGGAGCCGTGAGGGTCGGGGGTCCGGGGCACCTCCCACCTCCGCTGCCGTTTGTTTGCTCTGGATTAATGGAAACCAGATTGTGCAGCCGGGAAGGAGCCTGGAAGCCAAATCCTGCTGCTGGAGTCTCCCGGCCCGCAGAGCTGCTGACTTGGGTTTCTTTGGGGGGAAAATGGGATGTGATGTGGGATTTGGGGGGCCTGAGGCTGGGGGATTGTCGTGGGGGGTTCCTGCTGATGGACCTGGGGACCTGTTTCCTGAGACCCCCCCACAGAACTGTGGGGAGGGGGAGAGCCCTGGGAAAGGCTCGGTGGCGTTACGTGGCGTGGCACGCGCGGGTGTCCCTCGGGAGCGCGTCACGCCGTGCTGGGGACAGTCACGTCCCTCTCCCAGATCCCGTGGGATGCAGAGCCCGGCCAGGGGCTCACCCCGGTCACCGCTCCGGGGTGGGAAGCGCATGTCCCATGTCCTACAGCTCACCGTGGGCTTGGGCTGCGGAACGGGACGGATCCAGCCCCATCCGGGCAAGGAGCACGGCACGGGGACAGAGCTGGCCTTGTCCCCTTCACCAGGGACACTCGGGCAGCCCAGACCCCTGGGACCCCCATTCCCTGTGCCCCAGCTCTGGGGCTGCCCGTTTGTCCGGCACCCCATCCCAGCCCCACTCAGCCACCGTGGTGGCAGCGGGGTGAAATCCTGCCCCAACCTATTTTTAGCCGTGCTCCAGCTGGGAATTAACGGTCTGGGACAGGCGGTTGGGAAATGCCTCTTGCGTCGGGCCCGGCCCCTTTGTAGCGTCGCCTGTGTCAAAGTTTCCACTGCAAACCTCCATTTTTCAGGAATTCTCTAATCAGCCAAATGACCGTTGTCTGGAGCCGGGCGCTGGCAGCGGCCCCGCTCCCCCGGCCTTGAGCAATCCCACCCAGCTGGCTTCCAGCTGCGCCCTTGGAAAACAAACGGAGCCCCTCGCTCTGTCAGGGCGAGAAAGCCGGAGCTGCTTTCCACTTCCACGAGGAAACTCAGGCGGTGGGGGCTGGCCTGGGTAGGGCTCGGGGGGCTCACTCTGTCGGGGTATTAACGTGTCCCCCTCCCCTCCGCATCCCACAGGTCCCCTGCACGAATCCTGCGAATGGGCTCGGCCATGGGCGCGTGGCTGCTGCTCTTGGTGCTGCTGGCGGCCGCCCCGGCGCAGGCGGCGGCCCCCCGGCACCGTCCGGTGCTGCCGGACACCGCGGGCAGCGGGGACGGGGAGGAGGCGTCAGCCACGCTGCCTGCTCAGCCCGTCACCCCCCGGATCAGCCCCACGGTGGGGGACGCGCCGGGGACCACGGTGACCAACAGCTCGGCACCGGGCGTGCTGGACGGGCTGGTGGACTTCTTCAAGGAGTACCTGCTGCTGGTGGTGGTGGTGGGCTCGCTGTCCTTCGTGCTCCTCTTCATCATCTGTGCCGCCGTCATCGTCCGGCAGAAGCACAAGGCCTCCGCCTACTACCCCTCCTCCTTTCCCAAGAAGAAATACGTGGATGAGCGGGACAAGTCGGGGGGAGCACGGGCGTTCAGCGAGGTGCCCGAGAAAGCCGCCGAGGCGGGCGCGGAGGAGCCACTGGACGGCAGCCGGCAGCTCCAGGCGGACATCCTGGCCGCTGCCCAGAACCTCAAATCCCCCCCCAAGGCGCCGCTGGCCAACGGGGCCCGGTCCGAGCAGAATTCCCAGAAGGAAGAGGAGGAGGAGGAGGAGGAGAAAGAGGAGGAAGGAAGGAAGAAGTCCGGGGATGAGCAACCCAAGCCCCCTGCCCAAAATCCAGGCGCGGAGGAGGCGGCGGGTGCAGCGGAAGGCAAGGAGACCCCTGACACATCCCAGGATGGCTCCCAGGCCCCCTCTGGCATCTGAGGCGGGGACAGGGTCCCGGGCAAGCCTGAGGAGCTGCCGGCCTGGGACACACGATGGACATGGTGGATCAGGCTCCGTCCGTACGTGGTGGCTCGAGGAAGCCCCGATGAAGATCCCGTTCCCCCCCAGCTCCCCCGACCCTCGTGCTGATGGGAGGCTGTGGCACAGCCATGGGGGGATTTGCCTGCTGGTGGTTTTCCCCAGCGCTGGAATTCCGTCAGCCCTGGCTCCTGCTGCCCAAGGGTGGGTGCATCCCCCCAGCTCCAGCTCTGTCCCCACTGTGCCACCAGCTTCCTCCCAAATGTTATTTTAATTATCAGCAGCAGCCTGGTCCGTGCCAGGCGCCTGGCTGGGAGCTGTGTCCCTCTGGGAAGAGGGATGGGACCAGGGCTGGAGCTCTGTGGGACATGGATCAGCTTTGCCCATGGCCACCCGAGGGGAGGAGAGATGAGGATTTAGGGACAAGGACCCTCCTTTCCTTCTTGCACCCCAGAGCCCAGCTGGATTTTTGCCTCATTTCCTAAACCCCTTCAGCCAGAAATAAACATTTCCTCCGCACAGCTCCTCTCCGTGTGTCTCTGCAGCCGTGGGGTGGCCAGGGGACAGCCCCCGTGTCCCTGTGCTCCTCCAGGGGCAGGGGAGCCCTGGGGAGGTGTTATCAGCCCCCAGATCAGCACATCATGTGCCATTCCAGGAAACCTTTATCTTGTACCCACAGCCGTGGGGACACGGGGGGGCTGTGGGGGACCCAGCCACGGCACTGGGGTGCAGCTGCTCCAGGGGGACAGCAGGGAAACCTGGAAGGTGAGAGGGGCAGTTCTGCCTCACAAGCAGCACATCCCCACATCCCCGTATCCCTGTGTTTTATCCCATCACGTCCCTGCCTCAGGACAACCTTCCCTTGGAAGTGTGTGCCACCACAAAGCGCTGATTCTGCCCCAAAGCAGATGTGGGTATGTGGTTTCCCTGATTTTTTTTTAAACTGGGAAACAGCAGGATTGTTCCCTGAGGGAGGCACGTTCCTCACCGCAGGAGGGTGCCAGGAGCTGAGGAACCACAAGAGGGACCTTGTGAGCGACAAGCTCGGCAGCAACGTGTGACCTCTGTGCTAAAAATGACAAATATTGTGCCCAGATGGAGCAGAATGAGACAGTTCATTTTTTTTTAAATGTGGTTTTAAATGTTTAACAACACCCTCGGCATGAAAAATGGGAAGTGAGGTGTCTTGTGCGGGGTTAGAAGGCAAAAAAGTGAAGTTTTCCAATGTGTTGTCTGCTTGGTTTGGAAATAGTTCCCTGGGAAAGAGGAACTCTGGGAGCTCTGCTATTCCCCACTGGGGTTCCAGTCTGAGGGTGATTTCAGAGAATTCTGCAGTGGTTTGGGTTGGAAATCCAGTTGCAAACCCCTTCCTTGGGCAGGGACACCTCCCTCTAGCCCAGGATTTACAGCTGGGACAGAGCACCGGGTGAGTGCAGAAGTGGAATTCTTAGAGAAAACACCCCAAAATCCAGGCTGCTCCTCAAACAAGAGCTTCAAAACCTAAGCGGTGAGAGGACAGGAGCAGAAACCACCCGTGTTCCCTGGCTGCTTTTCCCTTTGGCACCTGCAAAGGGTCCCAGAATTCCGAGAGCAGGAATTTGCCCCCAGATTGCGAAACCAACCCTGCCGGAGCCGGGGGCGGCCCCACAGATCTCACACACACACATCCACACCGAGGCAACGCTTCCCACTAAATTCCATAAAATATTAGGCAAAACTAGACATCTTCCCAAAAAAAAACCCAAAAAAAGAGAAAAGTGCAGCCCTTCCAGTACCGGACAGCAGGGTTTTGTCTCCGGAGCGGAGTCTTCCCGCGGCATTCCCGAGGGGAATGGAGCCCCCATCCCGGCCGTGTGAGCACTACGGCGTGGCTGGACACCACAGGGACACGTTGTGCGTAACTTGTGCGTATCTTACAGCTTGAGTAGTGCACAGGGTCCTACTACAGCTCGGGAATTGCGCTGCGGAGTGAGGGGGAGCAGGGATCGCCGCGCAGGCAGCTCAGGCATTGTCGGTTTTTTTGTCAGATTCTCTGCTGGGATCCTGCTTCAGTTTGTAATCAGCCAAGGCCGCCTTGATGGCGTCTTCAGCCAGCACTGCAAAGCAAAAAAAAAAAAAAAATTTATGGACAATTCAAGGGCTTTTGGACAAAAGATGAGGTAAAAATGAGAGCAGGCAGCAGCGAGCAAACAGGACCAGCAGCACACAATTTTAGGAATAGAATCGGAACAGAATTCCTAAAATACTGAATTCCTATGCTATTCAAAATGCTAAATTCATGTAATATAACTTCAGGTAATAATATAATTCAGAATATGATCATTTATTATCAGTCTGCAGAGCCACAGGCTCCAAAATATTGAAGAGATCTGAAAACTCTTGAATTAACCCTGAAATCTGAACACCAAATTTCTCTTGATGACAACACCGTGCAGAAACTATTTGGAAAACAGCGTCCAGAAGGATCTGTGCCATTCCCAGAGAACCTCTCTGAGACCCAGGGTTTTTACTTACTGGAGCAGTGCAGCTTGACAGGGGGAAGGCAGAGTTCCTTGGCAATGTCTGTGTTCTTGATTTGCAGCGCTTCGTCAACCTGAAACACAGGCACGGGTGGTCACGGGCCCTGCTGTGTTTGCTAAGAGGGTTTCACACTCCAGAGCCAGCAGAATCCACAGGGGAGATCATCCTGGCTGCCCAGGGTGCTGAGGGATGTGGGAATTAAGGAATGTCTGACTGACACATCCGTGTCACACACTGTGGCTGCTCCAAGGCTGCCGATCCTCTGTCACAACAATGAGGTGCGTTTACTGCTGGCAGAAAAAACCAATCTAAACGATCTAAAAACTCTCTGTAATTAAAATTTCTGCCTTCAGACTGGTTTTGCTCACTGCGTAAGACCCAAAGTACTTTCCCGGTGGAATTGTTCAAAAACATTGGATGTGGCACCTGGGGACATGCTTAGTGGTGGAGCTGGTAGTGCTGGGGGAATGGTTGGACTTGATGTTCTTAGAGGGCCTTTCCAACCTTAATGATCCTCTGATGTTGAAAATGACAATTATTGCCCTACAGCTGAAGCCCTGACGCTGCTGGGAGCCGCTTCTACAGCAGGAAGTAGTGCAGGGATTCCCTGGAGAGCACCTCCTACGTGATCCCGACAGAGAACACAGGCACGTGGGACGCTCTGAAGCCTTCCCGGAGCTCCCTCACCGTTTTCCCTTTGACCCACTCCGTGGCCAGCGAGCTCGAGGCGATGGCCGAGCCGCAGCCGAAGGTTTTGAACCGGGCGTCCACGATCTTGCCGTTCTCGTCCACTTCCACCTGCGGGAACATTTTGGGGACACTTCAGCGGCCTGTCCAGCTCGGGCAGGTCCCCCCTCCCGGGCCCCCGGGGAGCGGGACGGGCCCTGACCCGGGCACAGGGCACGGGCTGGGCGGCCGTGAGGGGACACGGGCAGGTTTGACCCTCACAACGGCCCCATGTGACCCCACCCCAGTGCCAGCGGGTCCCCAAGGTCACCTGCAGCTTCATGACGTCGCCGCAGGCCGGGGCGCCCACCAGGCCGGTGCCCACGTTCTTGGCGTTGCGGTCGAGGGAGCCGACGTTGCGCGGGTTCTCGTAGTGATCCACCACCTGCCAAGACACAGCGTCAGCGAACGCCACCCCGCGTCCCCCCAGCCCCTCCCCGTGTCCCGCTCGCCCCTCACCTTCTTGTGGTAGCCCAGCGCGCCCGGGGCCGACGCGGGCCGGGGCCGCAGCAGCGCCGCCCCCGCCGCCCTCAGCGCCGCCATCTTGACTAAGGGGCGGAGCGGCGGCCGACCCCTTTTATAGCCTCGGGCGGCTTGGCCACGCCCCCGGCCACGCCCCTACCACGCCCCTTTGCCTCCGCAGCGCGCGTCTCGCCGCGGGCACGCGTTCGCCGCGCAGACCGCGCCAGCGCTGGAGGCCGCCTGTGGGCAGGGCCTTGCGCTGCCGCCGAGACGATCAGTA